>JADDOH010007862.1:0-171044 GCA_016648135.1 Agrypnia vestita | reverse complement strand
TGTCTCCTTGTCTGACGAAAAAAATTTGGATCCATTTTAAACCCCTTTCCCTTGATCCAATCGAGCTGAAACTTTGCAAGCAGACTCGTGGCGACGATCAAGAAGATCTATCAAATTTTCGTTAAAAAAAATTAATAAATTTTTGGATTTTTCAAATTTTGAATGGTTTTTTCATACAACTTATTAAGTTGTATGAAAATATTTCAACGCGTCTGGTAGACGCGAAACCTAATTATAGTATAATTTTGGATTTTTGGAAATTTTTTATTACTCCCTTTCGTAGCGTCGCCCGACCGAAGCCCAACGCGTAGGTTAAGCGAAAAAAAATGTTTCAACTAGTAAATGAGAAAGGGAGTATAATAAAAACTTGTTTTTTATGGGTTACTTTTTTTTAATATAATTTTACGTTATTTTGTGCTCCTTATGTAATAAAATTTTACAAACTTGCTTACAAAGTAAAAATATTTTTTTAAGTGTAGCGTAAATGAGCAATTTATAATCTCGATATTACTGTATCATCAACTATGTATAAACATTACGAGTGTTTTATGAAGAATTTACTGGAAATTGAGAGAGAATTTGATTTTTTGAAAAATAATTTAAAGAACCTGTTAGAAAACGCATTTTTTTATTAAAATTTTATTTAATTTGTTGTACGGAAATTTTTCATACATTTAATAAATGAACAATAAGATTTTTATTTACATATATTACAGCTCAAATGTAAACATTATCTTTTTTATAGAAGTGAGCGCTTGTGTTTAGAAGAGGAGTATGCTAAAATTATATCGACGGTCTCTACGTAGATACATACTCTCGAATCTGCAAAAATTTGATTTTCGTTTTACAATCTTAATCCATCCGATTTATCTATATTTTCGGACAATGTTAAAAAAAAGTTTATTTTTCCTTTAAAATTTTCTTTTTTTGAAGCGAATATTTAATTTTTAATTTTTGTCCGAAAATGTAGAGTAAATTGGATGGATTTTCAAAAATAAAAAAATAAAATTGCAGATTTGACAGTATACGCAAACACCATCCATATGTTACCGTAACTAGAATCCAACAAATAGCTGATCTTATTCTCTTCAAAATACGGCCGAATATTTTTTTTATATGTAGGTGTGTTCTTAGAACACAATTACTGTATTATTATTTTATGGTAAAGATTGTAGAAGTCTCACAGATACGTAGCTATTTATATGAGAAACGTGTATGGACGTCTAAATACGATGGCCCAGGGCTTACAACCTACAAAGCGCGAAAAAAGGCAATTTTTGTAATTTTTTAAGAAAACCCATTTAAATTGTGGTATTGATATTATTTTTACATGAAATTACATAGTTTTAAGAATACGTTAATTTTTTTTTAATAAAAAAATATCCAACATTGGCGGAAAATTCTTGGGTTTTGTCAACTGCCGAAAAAAAAGGTCCTCCGCGGTGACCTTTCGTCTGTAATCAGAAAAATTAAAAAAAAAACAAAAAGATCATCAAAATTGACACTATAATTTAGTCTTTGACGTATGAGTTTTTGAAAATATACATTTTTGACAAAATGGCCGGCGTTTGAATTTAAAATAGCGTTTTTGAGGAAAAATTTTAGGTTTATTATGCCGATAAAAAAAACTAAATCACTTTAATGAAAAATCCTATGACTAAGACTAGTTAATTATGTATAGAAAAACCACTAAAAATTTCAAGTTCATTGGTTTAGTAGTTGTTGACATATTTTGGTCACCTATTTTTAACATGGTTTCGAGTTAAACGCGTTTGAAAATTGAGCAATGAATAAATCGCAAAATCTTTCGACTTACATAAAATCATCGATTCCAGGTCCATAATATAAGTTCTCCACCGTGCTTAGAATTCCCATATCATTGAGCACTCTTCACAAACATAATAGAAACAGGTCTTACGTTTCTTTGTAATTTTTTTAAATTTTTGCTTGAAATTTTCACCAGACATTCTTAAGACCTCAAGCTTCAAGAAAAGGCAAAAATTAAAAAAAAAACGATTTTTTCGAAATGTCTAGGTAGGTATTCCCCCTTAAGTATTAGAGCTGACTTAAGTGATCACTCTATGTAATGCAACGTTCACTAATTCCATCGTAAGAACATCTGCATATAAAATTTTTGAAAGTTGTACCTACAAGTTTCTAATTCTGAAAACCTTCCATTAATTTAATATTGCTTAAACTCCATATTGAAAATATAAAGGTATCATTACTAGCTGCGAAATATGTGTATATTATTTCATAAGTAGGATTAAATATGTCTCTAGCTTAGTCCCATCAAACATACGGAAGGTTTCCTGATTTAGAATTATTTACAATTAATTAAATACAACTCTAAAAAATAGAATTTTTATTAAATTATATACAATTAATTAAAATTCTTTAGTTTTTTTATGAAATTGGTAATCCTCATTCATTGATTGTTAACAATAATGCAAGAGAATTGGAAACTATGAAAGAATTGCGTGAAGCATCCAAATCAACGGTTTTGGAAATGAACATACCAAAAATAATTTTTTTAACCACATCCAAATATAAATTCACAATAGACAATTCGAAAATAAAAACATGTGATGAATATATGTACATTGGTCAAAAGATAAAGCTGGGAAAAGAAAACCAAACAGCAGAACTACCAAGAAGAATAGGTCTGGGCTGGGCAGCATTTGGTAAATTGAAACATGAAGAAGCCATTGGCTTTGAAACATGTTGATTTTTTCAATAAATAAGTGGTTTAAACAAAGTTAATTTATATTAATTGAAACATTTATGTTTGATACATGTATCCTACCGATGTTGACATATGGCCTAAAAACAACAGCAAAAAGCATACACAAATTAAAGTGTACGCTGCGGGCCACGAAAAGCCTTCGAGATAAAATCAGAAATGAAGAAATAAGACGTCGAACAAAAGTTGACAATATTATGGACCGTATTGTGAAATTAAAATGTTAGTTGGCTGGATATATGGCTCGACAGGAGGATACTAGATAAGCACCCAGAATCCTACAGTGGAGGCCCTGAATAAAAGTAGAAGCGTCGGAAGACCTCCCAAAAGCAAGAAACAGAGATGAGTGGAAAACAATGAAAGAGGCCTACATCCACAAGAAGGCTGAGGAAGAAGAAAAAGAAGAATCCGTTCTATCAATATACTACAAAACCTACAAAGTACTTTAATGTCACATAAGAACCATCGATGAGGGTTTTCAATGACTTTTTTAAATATGTATAATTTCAAAAGTTACAAATTCCACGTTGTCATATTTGAATATCGCGTTTATCAAGTCACTATTTCACTGGCAATATTGTTCACGGTTTAATGATTTGAAGCATGAAATGGCTCTAATTACCTACCATCATATCTTTTTATTGTGTCATTACGTCGGCTATAAAAACAGATAAATTCGTCATTTGTTATCTGTTTTGGCCCAGTCCGTCCCTGGGGATCGATGCTTTATTGAGATAGACAACCCCTATCACAGCCTGTAAACATGATACTACCGTGAATGCCGATCCTATCTTATCGGTAGCGGCCCAGTTTCTTAATGGAAGTTAACACATTGTTACCCTCCATACTGCACGATGATAATTAGCTTACCTTACCTAAACGTAAACGGACATAAAACAGTACGTTGAAAAAACGATTTTAAAAAATATCAAAGCCTGAAAATTCTGTATACAGGGTATCTCATAGCTGTAGCAAAAACTTAACTAGTAGAAAAAAATAAAGAGATCCTAATTAGCTTAAAAAAAGCATTTGAATCGAATTGAAATCGCGTAATGCCAGTGATGGCGTATGAAGTGGAGACCATGGCTCTTACAAAGAAAAATGTACAAAAGCTCAAATGCATACAACGATCCATGGAGAGATCCATGTTTGGCGTAAGCCTAAGAGATAGAATTAGAAATAGTGAAATAAGAGGCAGAACTAAAGTAGTGGATGTCATGGATCTTGTAGCGAAGCTGAAATTTCAATGGGCAGGGCATGTTGCAAGATAAGGTGCGGCAAAGCGGACTCACAGAGTTCTGATATGGAGACGTTGGGAAAATAAAAGAGGCGTCAGAAGACCTCAAAAGAGATAGCCGATGATGTAGCCGCTGTGGGGAGGAAGAAAAGGTCACAACTAGAAAATAACTAGGAAGGATGGAAGGGTATGGAAGAGGCCCATATCTAGCAGTGGAGAGATGAAGGCTTTTTTGCAAGACAGATTTGGCGGAGGCTCTTGCCGGAAAAGGCTCGACAGAAAGAGCGATGACGGAGAGATGTCTCGGAGATAAGCCCTCGACCAGGCTCAAGAGACCTCCTAGTAAGACGAGGACTGTTGGAGCCTTCCAAACAGTGTATCCTGACTGGGAGTAAGAGCACACGGCTTTTATTCTTTTTATGCGAATGTGAGGATGAGTGAACAACCGTTTAATTGCTTTTGCTAGGCGGAGTCCCCGGCAGTAAAATTCGCCGAAAATGTGCCGCTTTGGAAATCTTGATAATGTTTAATGGCTTCCAAGAAATGGCCATAGCTACGGAATTTTCGTATACCTCCAGGTGCACGTTTCAAGCACATACATATAATTATTAAAAATTTGATCATTTACGGATATTCTTACGATGGTATTGGTGAAAGTTGTGCAAAATGATAACTTTAGCCAGCATTTAAGTTCCTTGACTTAAAAACCAGCCCCGTTAAACAGTTGTCGTGTCATGTGACCGAGATGTATGTAAGGCCCGTTCCACAACGGCACAATTAAAGCGCTAATGAATATTCACAAAGCGAGCAGGCACGGTGTAGCAATTCAATTTACACCCAGCGAGGAATGATTGTGCTACGTGCACTGGAAATTATATTTCTCACATCCGGTTATGAGGAATGCGCCTCAAGGGAGGGCTAATGAATGGGGGTGCTTTAATATCCTCTTATTTCAACTTTTCACGATTACATCACTAAACTTTTGATATTATTAGATATATGGATACTGGAAATGAACAAAAGTGCCAAAAATATATTTTTAAAGATAAGTATACAGATTAGTATCACAGTATACTAAGAACAGTAATACGTCTTCATACAAACTGGCCGCTACCAATGGGTTCTAATGAGAATGTGTGCGTGCGTGCTCGGCGCCGTGTACGCACGCACTGTGACGTACACATTGACATAGAATATGGAGGCACAAGGCGGCGGCAGTAAGGGCCGTGCCTTCGGTGCCATTCGCGCTCGCAGCCGCCGCTTTAGAAAAAAAATGCCTTTTTTTATGTTTGTGGTGCTTTACCAAAAACGTGTGTTGATTATCACAAAGACTGTGAGTTTTTAAAAGTCTACGGTGATGTTAATCAGCATTCTTGCAATTTAAGTTCAGAAACTAGGTATACTAATTACAGAAATTTTCGGGTTTCGTGTCTACCTCATGCGTCGGAATCTCAGACGCTACGAGTTAAAAGAAAGGGAGTAAAAATAAATTGAAAACCCTAGCGTCAATGCAAGAGTAGGCTAATAACTCGCCGACGGGCCGGAGATAAACTACTGTTCTGGGTATACCGTGTTAATACCGTATTTGTACGTTCTGGGTATACCGTGTTAGTACATATGTCATTGCCAATACATTAAACACTGCGCTGAAGTCCTATCTGTGGTAATTTCCTAGTTATATGGGAATGCATATCGCATAAGTATTAAGTCCGCGTCATTTTTTTTTTATAAATAAGGCACTTAACGATATAAGTATTTTGTAGTTTTAAGTATTAAAATGACTTATTCAGGTTAGGCACCGGCGTGTAGTTGTATTGAATATATTAATGAAAATATTCGTAAAATAACACATATAGCAAAAAAGATAATATTATAACTTGTATACACTACGTACCTATATGTTATAACAAGGAATAAGAACTGTGGCTCCTTCATCAGACTCGAGAGCTTCTCTTCACTGATGAGGTCTACATGACTGCCAAGTATTTAAAAAAAATGTTTAATCTGATATGTTATATGTAAGAACTGTATTTGTACCATAAATTAAATAATAATAAAAAAATGTATTCATATATATACTTTTTACCTTATTGCTATCTTAAAGTGAACATTCTGGCTTAGTGCTTTGTTCATTTCCAGTTTTCATAAATTAGATATAAACACTATGTGAATTATGTATATAGGGTATCTCTTAGCAAGTAGCAAAAACTTCGGGTGAGACTTTTTCATGCAATTTTAAATAGAAAATATTTTTTACACTTTGGGTGAAATGAGATGGGCATGAGCGACATCAAAGTTTGCTTTTTTTTTCAATATTTCTCATTTATTTTCAGCAAAATGTTCGACTATCACTACAGTAACATATATGGAATATTAACGATGTATTCAACCGTGAACCGCTGAGAGCTTTGAAATGACATGTTATTGTTTTATTATCTGTATTATTATTGCCAATGGTAGTGCAAATGAGAGTCAATCAACTCTCCTAATTTAGAATTTACGTCCATCCGTCCGTTCGTTTGTTCAACCGTCTGTTCCATGCTGGTATTTACAACAACAACGTAAAAGGTGTAGAACCGTTGAAACAAAAAACTACACTGGTGATCAGCAACGAACGTTCACCAAAAATGTCGTCATTAAAGAATTACTGCTATACATATACCTACTTAAGGTTTTAAATATTCAAAGTTTTTTATTGTGAAACATTGTGGAAATTCGTTTTTAATATGTTAAATATTAATTGAATTGAAAAACACTGTGTTTCTTTACTATATATTTTATATAAATGTTAGAATGTTTTCGAGATAATTCTCATTAGCAATAACATATTTTCAACAAAAAAAAAAAAGATTTCAAAGGCATTTCTTGATTTCTAATATTAAGTTATCCATTCTAATATAAACATGGGGAATCTCGATACTTGGATACCGTTTTCTTTTTTTAAACGTTTGGCCTATTTCTATAAGGTGGTTCGCGATGTCAGAGAAGTTATATATTTTTTTGACATATTAAATGTTATTTTACTATAAAACTATATATTTTTCTTTAAAATGTCAAACATTCATTACTATTCAGCTTATAACTACGATTAAGCGGGTCATTATAAAATAATATGTAATAATGTGATATAAAATAAATTAAACTTAAGTAGTTTACGGCTGCTTTAAAGATTATATCGAGAATTTTTTCTGCCAGTTTTTGTTCACCCCATTTTACGGTAATTATTTCAAATAGTAAGATACTCGATTAAAAACCACATGTGTGGGTATATTCGGTGGGTATATTCAGTGTTTTAGTAGATACATTATTCCCCGACAACGTCGTTAAAACACAAAGCAGCGCGACGCCCCCAAATTGTATTTATTTGTGGATATTTAAATTTGTCGCTCCGTGTTATTGTTTTTTCAGTGTGTTATGTTCGGTTTGTTTTGTTTGTAATTCCATCCGCGCTTTCGCGCTGTGTTCCGCTGTCTTTCGGATCAAGATTAACACATTCCCCTCGGGTAGTAAATCTCCCGACCGCCTGTAAACACCGGGTAATAATGGGCGACTGTTTCAAAATAATTTTCCAAGTATTCGAACGGATATTACCGATGTGTTTGGTTTTGCGATCTATTTGATGTGGCTTAGCGTAAAACCCTAATCATAATATCGGAACTAGCGAAGGGAAAAACTACATTTCAAAATGAAGACTACAACACACACACGTTCACCAGTTTGAAGACTACAAAGTGTACACTACAATTGTAGTAAAAACTACTTGAAGTGAAGTAATTGTAGTACTACGAAATGAAGTGAAGTAAATGAAGTGAAGTAATTGTAATAATAATGAAGTGAAGTAATGAAGTGAAGTGAAGTAATGAAATGAAGTAATAGTGAAGTAAATTTTTAAATGAAGTGAAGTATTTTTTTCCCATATAAAAATTTGGCGAGCTAAAAAAAAAAAAGGTCAACGACAAAAATATTTACGATATTTTCTCCAAAGTAACATTTGGCGAAATTTCACGTAAAAAATGCACTATTTAAAGTGTGTTTCTCATACTTTTGATAACTTTGAAGTGTATGTACTTTGTAGTGTTCACTTTGAAATGAAGTGTACTATTTGAAGTTTATACTTTCAATAACTTTGGTGTTTGTAGTTTGTAGTGTGCACTACACATCAAAATGTGCGAAGTGTGCACTTCAATGTAGTGTAGTACTACATTGTAGTAGTGAGTACAGAGCGGACCCATCACTAATTGGAACACGAGGTGTAAAAGAGTGCTCTAAAATGCGATTCGTTAGCACTTTATTTTTGTCTAGACGCGTATTTTTTACTCTCAAGTACAAGGTGTTTTTGAATAGCTTTCTGAATTTAACAATTTTAATTAATTAATTACTTTTTTTTAACTATAATGAAACTTTCTTAAAGAAATGTTATCATTAATCAATCAATGTGTATTATATTAGAGGCACGCCCCGGCTTCGCACGGGTATTTAACAAAAATTTCAAAATTTATAAAATTTTAACACACACAAACACACATACATCCTTCTTTTTGCGTCGGGGGTTACTAAAAAATAGTATATTTGACATCACTTTGCTCTATTGTCGATAATTTCCGCAGCGTATGGTATATAAGTGTTTATTTTGTATTTTTTTCAAACGTTGGGTTACATTATCGAAGTTTTCATACGGATGCCTAACTTTTTGAAAATATTCTATTACCTATGTTCATCAGGAATAATGTAGGATTCTAAATGTGAAAGAATTTTTTAAATCGGTCCAGTAGTTACGGAGCCTATTTAATTCAAACAAATAATAAAATCTTTCCTCTTTATAATAATAGTGAAGATGATGTCCCTGTGAAATAAATCCAGTACTGTTCTGAAAAATTTGAACATACTCAAAATATTCTAAAAGTTATCATAATAATCTTAACTTATACTCTACTATATAACAGTGTATATTTCATCAATTTTGATGCGTGAAAGCAATTCGATTATGTTATTTTACCACGCTTGTATTAGCTTCATCTGTTTGTCTGGACGGAATCTTGCAATCGATATTTCACCCGCTTCCCAATGTTCACTCGAGCTGAAATTTTGCACACACGACAATACACGATGATTATATACGAATCAATCATCAGATGCACTAATTTATCAATAAATCCATTATAATTAATAATTCAATGATTGATATTGAAAATTCGTTAATTAGTTTGCCAAAAAAAGATGGTGCTAGTTTCCTAACGAAGTAATTTTGTATGAAATTCACAAGCAAATTTTACTTCATAAATTAACATTGTAATAACTGATAGACCATAGGGTATATCCTTTTTGTATCTCCCACAGATTAAATATTACAAGTATAATATACTTCAAGTTCGATAGGCCGATAGGCGATTTAAATGAACTATAAGTTAAAAAAATAACATTTTGCCTCACTC
The DNA here is from genome assembly GCA_016648135.1 of Agrypnia vestita. Lineage (NCBI taxonomy): Eukaryota > Metazoa > Arthropoda > Insecta > Trichoptera > Phryganeidae > Agrypnia > Agrypnia vestita. Next base: position 161,632 of record JADDOH010007862.1, on the reverse strand, counting down.
GGAAAATAAACTCGTGGAAGCTTTCCCTCCATATCTATCAATATCGTAAGCACACACTATTTATTTGGAGAGTAAGGCAAACATTTTAATTTCTACTTTTTAGTACATTGAATAGCGTGTTTAAAAAAAAAATTAATTTTATTCAGTTAAACACAAACACAGTCATGACATGTCCATAAACTTTACGCATGATGGTATAATATATCGTCATCTAAATATAATCATACACAACATTGTCATCAAATATTTATTTAAGTCATCAATTATATTTTAAACTGTACGCAGTTAATACACGCTTTGTTTGAGCGTGTGCGTTTTGGCACGTTTTGAACGAAGCCGCTCGCATACATACTGCAATAAAACCATAATCACTCATGATTGCATCAATGATCATATTGTCAATTGTATTTAAATATTCTTTTTGAATTTCGATTTGCTGTCTGAAAATATCTCTACATTACTTTGCAAAAGAATAAATACGAATATTGTACGTTCTAAGGAATCTCGATAATGGAGAGAAGCATCTAATATTAGAATTGAAAAATTTATATGAAATATGTAGCATACTGCGTATTAAGGTGATTCTAATGGGAATTGTTATTTGAATTTCGCGAAGAACATTTTGTACATAGGAGTAAATGTTTATAATTTTATATATACTAGCTAAAATGTCAAAAATGACGTGCTTTTATTATGTATTTTGACCGCCAGTTAAGGATGTGTTCTCAGCGCTATTTAGTATAGCGTGGCGTCTTGATAACGTTTGTAATGAACATTATTAAATACATTATAATGTTTTTTTTGCTTCTTATACCTCATTATTATTTGGTAGCGTTAGTGACGAACATTGGAAAGTAGATAATTATTTGTAACTCATTTTTTAAACCTCATTATTATTTATGTCTTCTGGTAGCGTTAGTGGTAGACATTGTTACATGTAGAATTATATATTTTGATTTATAATTAATAACAATGACATTATGCCATGTAGTAATTGATGAACTTATTAGTTTTAATTTTCATTAAATTCAAACATTAAAAAATAATCTAATTCAGAGTATTTTATTAAAGAAGCATAAAAGCATTCAAGCTATTCTATATTTTCATTTTATTTAATAAAATTTTAAAAAAGGATTGCTATTGGATAGGACATACGTATAGACATTGAAATTATTATTATTGGATCAGTAGGTTACCGATTATTTTTCTATTAGACAGACAGATAAAGATATTATTAAAGACTAGGTATATAACTTGTCTTCATTTTTCTTAAATGAAATTTATTTTTTTAAATTTAAAAGTTATCCAAAAAAAAAATCGATTCGTTACTATAATAGATGAGAATGAGAGAATAAAAGAGATGGATAAATGATTACATAAAGACGCGCGCCATTTTGGCGCGCGCTTTTTGTATCGAGACTCGACCGCCATTGATCATTGTTGTATTTGCCGTATTATTGTAACGCGAGCTTTATTGTTACTTCAATAAAAGATCCAGAAGAAACTCAGCGTGTTTAAGTAAAGACCAAAATATCACAGTTACATAAAAAACAAAACACCCGATACAAGCGATTAAAGTGACCTGGTATGAGTGATGTGTTGAAAAATGTTTTTTTTATTGATTTCATCTGATGTATCTTGGTGTGTGGTCTATGTATTGCAGGAATACACATTGTGTGTTACAATTTTAGAAAAACCCACGTGTTTTGTACGCTGTCTTGTTTTTAAGACTGCCAGAAATACATTTAATAGTGCTCTTTGTGCGTTACTGAAAATGTATAAATATACATATAAAGTGCATTAATACTGTTAGGGTACAGCCGTGGGAGGCAAATGGAACACTAAAAATTAATTAAAATTTTATTAATTACAGTAAATTACTTGGACACGCATTTAATCGGAGCACGGTTTTTTTATTCTTTCTTAATTTCATAATTCGCACTTATTACCACTAATAAAGGTGGCAGTTCGCGCCTCGACAGAGACAGGAGACCGCGACCAAAGACAGAGACGGGAGATCTAATGCAGAATAGAGACAGCCCGTTCATCTTTTAATAAGATGAAAAGTCTACTCTGTAATGACGACTTAAACTTGAAGCTCAGACAGAGATTGATCAAATGCTATGTATGGTCAGTTCTACTTTACGGTGTTGAAGCATGGACGCTGAAGGTGACTACTCTAAATCGCCTAGAGGCGTTCGAAATGTGGATACATCGTAAAATGTTAAGGATATCTTGGACTGACATGACTAGTAATGTTGAAGTTTTACGTAGAGCAAATACAAACAGACAGTTACTCAACATAGTAAAGCTCCGTAAAATTTCATATTTTGGTCATATAATGAGAGGCGAAAAATACTCCATCCTTCAGCTCGTCATGAAGGGGAAGATTGAGGGTCGCAGTGGGGTAGGAAGGAGGCGGCATTCCTGGCTTGGAAACATACGAGGGTGGACCGGGATAAGAAGCGTGGAAGAGCTGTTCCGCACTGCCCTGGACAGGGAAACTTTCTCCCGGATGATCGCCGACGTCGGGGAGACTCGACAGGGCACATGAAGAAGGGAGACCGCAATAAGTTAGTGTCTCGTTTTCTTCATAATGTACTGTCAGACCGAGATCGCAATCGAAACTACCATTCAATCAGTATCGTAGAGTCTGTCGATGGAGTCTGTTGTGTTGTATTGTGTCACTAATTTACACTGCAATGGAAAGTCGAGTAGCCTTACTATTAGATGAAGAAGAAAACAATGATTTGCTCTTATATTATTATTATAAATCGAAGAAAAGTTTTCTATCAACGAATTATATTCAATCAGAGGCCAGGAAGGATTATTTTCGCTATTAGTGAAGAATCACATTTTCACAGTCTTCGTCAGAAAAAGCAGTCATTACTTCTTTTCTTTTAACTCGTGACGTCTCCTTGCATGTTTTCTTGACGAAAAAACTTTGGATCGATTTTTGACCCTTTTCCCGTGATCCAATCAAGCTGAAACTTTGCAAGCAGACTCGTGGCGACGATCAAAAAGATCTATCAAATTTTCGTTAAAAAATAATAATAATTATAGTATAATTTTAGATTTTTAGAAATTTTAATGTTTTTTTTCAAATTGGAATCATTACAAACGTTTTATTACGTCACGGATTATTTAAAATTTGAATTACTCCATCAGTAGGTATAATAGGTACTTCACTACGAATTTCGAACATTTATGACAATTGGTTCACAGATGACAACACACTTCGGTTTTTTGGGAAGAAATCAAATAATAAAGAGATATTTTTAGAGATTTTTGACGTAGATATTTGTCGAGACATGTTTCATTTTCAGTCATTCAATTATTACATGATGGTAAACTTAATTTACAAAGAAAGGGAGTAAAATGAAAACTTGGTTTTTATGGGTTAGTTTTTTTTTTACAATTAACACACGCGCTTTTCGAACGAGACACGCGACACTAATGGTTACGCGGACGGACGGACAGACAGACAACATAATTATTATAATTGGGATTGATGCCACACGTGTTCCGTGTTCGCATCTCAGTCAAATACAAATGAAAAATCAGTGAGTTGTGTTCCAGTATACTTCTGACTTGCACAAAAACGGTTAAAAAATCAGCATTTTTAAAGAATTTTCAAGCGTTTCAAGGAAACTTGAAAACTTTTAAATTCGGAGCAGAAGATCGTTACGAAAAGTTTCGTGGCATAAATCTTATAGTGTCCAAGTTATTAGTTAACTCTCAAAAGTTAGTTCGATGCAAAGTTATGTTGCCAAAATATTAACGAACTGCTCGTCTGTTCTACCAGAAGGATACGTGCGACATCTAGCCTAGCCTTTGGTCGGTCGAAGATTTCTTCCGAGATCGCTAAATTAGTCTTATAGAGGGAGTTTTACACACAAAAAATTTGAGTGAATTCAAATTTTTGAGAACGTAATGACTGGATTTTGTCCCCAGAGGGATAATCATTAAAAAAAAAGTAACCCATGAAAACCAAGTTTTTACAATACTCCCTTTCACATTTTCGGGTTTCGTGTCTACCATACGCGTCGGAATCTCCATACAACTTGTATGAAAAAAACATAAAAAATTTGAAAAATCCAAAATTATAATTATTATTATTTTTTAAAGAAAATTTGTTAAATCTTCTTGATCGTCGCCACGAGTATGCTTGCAAAGTTTCAACTCGATTGGATCGCGGGAAAAGGGTTAAAAATCGATCCAAAGTTTTTTCGACGGCAAGCAAGCAAGCAGACTTCACTAGTTAATATAAGGGGAGTAATAATCAGACCTTTTTTAGAAATATTTATCTTATAATTTTTTTTTCATATTAGTACTTAATTAACTGTTCATCTCTCATTTGTTAATTTTTATTTTGTTATTGTTTACATCAATACTTAATCCTAATTTCTAATGATAGGACCATTGCTCCCGAATAGTATTTTCAAAAAAATTAGTGGTGAAAGCTAAGTATACTCTTATAAATAATATGGATAATCTACTAATATCTTGTCAGTCATTCTTGTACTGATCTCTTTGTCAGCCTGTTTCTATTAAGTATTCTTCACAAATACATAAACTAACTCATCTTTTCCAAACATTCATTATATACCCATATCTCGCACGTTTTTAATATATTTCTTGAAATTGTTTTCTCATAATATATTTTACCTTAAAGTTGAGTATGTTTAGAGAAATGATGTATCCTAGAACGATTCCTTTTTGTAATTGATAACTTTTTAAAGAATATTTTGAACTTTCATTTTTCTGGGAAAAGCTTGCACGCAAGGCTTTGATCATAAAGGTTTTTGAAGAGGCTCACGAGGTGTGCTGGCATCTTCCTTTGTATTGCAGCATTCCACCTATTGTGTGAAAGCAGAATAATTATTTCTATCCACATGTATGTATGTACACGTCGAACAAATCAATCACAAAATTTTAATGACATTTTTTTAACTGACTTGTCACGCAGAAAAGCTTTGACCAATTTATTATTTTTGTAAAAATAAATATTGAATGGCAAAATAGACGTCTTTAACATGTGTGTTTTGATATCGTACCATATTATACTTACTAGAAGTACTACGTCGTAGGTGTTGTTTCATATAAATGTATCAAAAACAAACTACAGTAGTAGTAATTAAGAAAAATTATATAAGTCTCACAGAGACGAAGCTATTTATATGAAAAACGTTTTTGTATGTCTATTATAAGATGGCCCAGGGCTTACGATCTGTTTGAGCTGGCTTAAGTGATCACACTATACATACGCAAGTTCTCCAATTCCATCGTAAGAACATCCACACATTTACAAATATTTGAAATCTGTATGTAAATGTTCTAAATCTAGAACCTTTAATATATTTGAAAAACTATGCTTGCGATATCTGTAATCCTTCTCATGAAATTGTATACATAGATTTATTTCTAATAATAATTATTGTGTTTTAAAAATATTTATAAAAAAATTATCATTATGTAAATGTATACAATACAATAATCCTATACGTAGATTTTACGGGCTTGGAAACGAGTTTAGTCTCCTGAATACTTTTTTTTCGTTAATACAAATTTGATGTTTTAGATATTTATATAGACAGTGGTCGACATATTGACATATTTCGTAAAATTTTCGATATCGATAAATTTACTATTTTCTTATTAATGATGTACTGTATTTGGTGTATTGTAACTAAAAAACCACCAAAAACCAACAAATTTGATATTTAATGCAAACTCTACACGCCAGTGCTTAGAGACTTCGGACAGATCCATACTTTTCTAGATTACTCGAGGAGTCTATAGAACCATCCGGAAGCCCTTGAATGGTTCTTTTACTTTATCGCAACAAAATATTAAAAAATTGAAAAGATAATTTGAAAAATACCGGTGAAAATATTTGCACTAATTAACATCAACATCGAAATTACAAAAACAAAATCTTTTTCTTAAATAAATATTTTGCTTAAAAGAAAATGTTCTTGGGGTCTGTATGAATAAAGATTTAATTAATTTCTCTTCCAAGAAACGGGATACAGCCAATATAAAATAATTAACCATAATTCAGAAGACCTGTTAATAATCGAACAGGTTCTTGGCGAAGGTATTTGATTGGATCAAGTAATTTGAGAACTCAAAAAGCAGACAGATATCTGTATCTGAAAAATGATCGGCTGTTGATAAATGAATTAATTAAATTAATCATTCTCATGGTCTCGATGATACATAGGTATCCAAAATAACTGGAAACCTTATTATTAATATTTTTGTATGTATAATTTCTTGGTTTATAATTTAAATGAAGGCCATTAAATTATTAAACAAATTAATCAATCAGAAAAGAAAATGGAGGTTTGTTGGTTCGAATTCCGGTAGCAGTTAAAAATTTTTTTTGTTAATTTTGTTTTTCTGTACATCTTTTCTAATTGGTTGATAAAAATTTGTTTACTAATTCACAGAACTTTTTTTCTGAAATTGCAACTTCAGATTAATAATGTGTTTTTATGCCATTGAATAAATTAAAAATGGAATAAGTGCACTAAATACTTTGTAAGTTTTGTGCTCCTTTATTTAATGTATACAGTTTTCTGAGAATGTATTAGGGATTAAAATTAGTGAAACTTACAAAAATTAATGAAGAACAATGAAGAAGTAAAAGTATGGCTGTAAGAACAATGAAGAAGTAAAAGTAAAAGTATACCACAGGGCTTATACCTGTATGAGATGGCCTAAGTGATCACTTTACACAATTGAACGTTCACCAATGCTACCGTAAGAAAAACCACATATTATCAATTTTTTTGAAGGTTGTAGGTATGTTAGTTCTAAATCAGTTTGTTTCATATATATATATATATATATATATAATATATATATAATTATATATATAATTAGACTATGCTATAAACATCTATCGTCCTTTCAATGATAAAGTATACATAGATTTCACCGCTGGTAATGATTCCTCTATATTATTAAACTGGATTATGAAGCAACATAATTTTAAATGTATTTATGTGGCATATAAAAGCAAAGGCAGCAATATTAAATTTTTTTTTGAATGCATGTTCTATTATCTGTATTCTTTCAAATATTTGAGAAGACTATGTTGGATACATTTATGGCACTTCTCATGACATAGTACAAATAGATTTTGCCACTGGTAATGATATTTGTATATTTTAAAAATGTAATATTAAGCAATATTATTTTTATTGTATATTTTATATTCTTATTATTTAACATGTACACTAGAATACGCCCGAAAATTATTTTATTAAATTTTCAAATTTCTTGTATAGTATAGTACACTTTTTTAACAATATTTTTAAAATATTATATTTTGAAAACACAATTACTGGATTTTGTCTACACAAGGATAATTATTAATTAGGATAAATTATAAAAGTCTCACTGAGATATAATTATCCCTCTATAGACAAAGTCCAATTATTGTGTATTCAGGAATTTTTTTTTTTTTGCATTACAGATCGCTCCATTTAAAATGCAAGTATATCTTGGAGTATCTAAATGGAGGCGATCCGCTGCTTGATGCATTCAATGCTATCATTAAATACATCGACATGATCGCTCAGTTCATTTAGGAGTTGCACACTACGCGTTATGGTGTGCTTATTCATTACATCCGCATTTTGGGACATGAAATAGCGCATAACTTACATGTATATAAAAATATTGTTGATGACGTTGTTCATTGATCCCAGCATCCTTATCCTGACAGTCTTATGCCTTAACCAGCAAGGATTCCGTTTACTGTGAGGATCTGGAGCGCACACGAAACCAGAACAAAATTATGCAGTATGCATTATTAATATCGCGCCCGCACTCCACACAAGAAAACTGTTTTGCATAATTTATATGTAAAGTAAAATGGTTCTAAATGAAACGTTAATTTAGTCTCGCGTATAAAATTGCCTTTCTGGTTCGAAAACATAACAATTAATTAATTCAGCTTATTAAAATTAGTATAAAAATTTATCTAGCGAAGAATACTTTACCGCGTTATAAAAATAGCGGTTAAAACATGTCTTAAGTATTTTTTTAAACATTTCTTCTTTTTGAATAACTTTTTAAAAATTATTATTAATTATTAAATTTATACATATTTTCTATTATTATAGATCGTGCCAAGACTTGTACAGCATGTCGGCACGTTTCTTTACCATTTTTTTTCGCATAAGTAAATTGCATATTTAGTTATGGGTGTAATTTACATAGGATAAAATATATATAAAAAATAATAATATTTTATGAACAAAACAAAACTTAAAAATAAATTTAGTAGTGAGACTAGGTAACAGATAATATATAAAAATGTAAAAAAGTCAAAGATAATAATATCATATGATCATAACAAAACTTAAGGAACATATATACAACATCAAAAAATTTATAATTTGTGAATATTCTTACGGTTGAATTTGTAGCTTACGTTGCATTATGTAAAGATATCACATAAGCCAACTAATACAGGTCTGTGGCCATCCTATAAAGACTCCTTCGACTCTGTGAGACTTCTATTATTTATCTTAATTAATGATTACCCATCTATGGACAAAATCCAGTAATTGTGTTTTTAGAACTTACATATCAAAATAAGGAACATAAGAATATTTTAGCTTTATAAATGTGTTTCATCTCCTATGAGTATTCCCACACCTTGTGTTGTCATTTAATATCAAATTTAAAAGAAAGATAACATATTTATGGAACAGACTGTTGCATGCCTAAAGCCAATCGAATCTCTTGATCAAATCCAATTCAATAAATATTTTTTTGCAAGGAATCTTATTGAGATGTACGCATCCAACAGAAAAATGTGAAGCTTGCAATGAATTTTAATGTACTCTTGTTTCATGGATCAGTGAATCGTAAAGCAAAGGAAAATAATTATTTAGACATTTTAAAATTGAATTATTTTAAAAGAAAAAAATGGTTCCGATGTTGGATTTAATAACTTCATACCATGGATGGATGAATCTCAAATATACATAATTTAACTAGTAGTTAAGCAAGGCCCATTGCTATTTATAATTTACGTTAACGACATCTTCAACCTAAAACTGAACGGAAAAATAATATCATACGCTAACGATACTGCGATTATCACGAAAGGAAGCGACTGGGACACAGTTAATACACAAGGGAACAATGACATAAATACGCTAAAATTATGGTTTGACAACAACTTACTCTCCTTAAATTCAGACAAAACTTACTTTATTCCTTTTTCAATAAAAAAACCGACAATCCCTTCAAATTTACAAATTATTGTACATGACACCTACTGCAAAAAAACTAACTGCAATGACAAATGCTCAACCCTAGAATCTAAAAGAGAACTAAAATACCTTGGTGTAATAATAGACCAACACCTAAAATGGCACAGCCACATTAGCGAGTTTGTCAAAAGAATAAGGAAATGCATATATATGTTCATAAGATTGCGTAACACACTAACCATAGATAATTTAAAAATGGTTTATTACGCTTCTGTCCATTCACTACTCCAATATGGAATCATTGGATGGGGAGGGGCGTATAATAACATCATAAACACAGTGAAAGTAATCCAAAGATCAATTATAAAAGTAATATTAAAAAAAAGAAAAACCTTCTCTACACAATTACTTTTCTCTAAATTCCAAGTTCCAAAATTAGAGAATGTTTACAAAAAATCGTCAATTATACAACTAATTAAAGAAAACATAACTGCTAAATTTGAAAAAAACACTTCATTAAGATTCAAAAATAATTTTAAAATCCCAAAATATAATACCAAACTGTGTCAACAAAATTACATATACTTGGGCATAAAAAACTTCAATAACCTACCTACAGATATTAAGAAAATCGATGACTTACAACAATTAAAGAAAAAAATAAACCAACACTTTAGATCGATACAATTTGACAATGCATAACAAGACATATAGCTAAGGAACAAATAAGCCAAATCCAAAATAAACTAATAAAGTGTAAGCCCCTCACCAAGCACACAAAGTCTCATTTTTGGAGAGGCAAAGCAATAAAATAAAATGTATCTAAGTGGATTGTAATAGACAAATGTATTATGATTTAAATGTAGTTTTAATATTAAATAAACAAATAAAAAAAAAAATAAAAAAAATCGCATATCGCAGATTGCTTGCTGCTTGGCACTGTGGGCATCCATAGTGGCTGCCGCGCGGCCATCAATGGTTACTGCACGGTTATTGTTATCTGCAGTCATCTATCGACTGTACTGGAAGCTGCGTGGCTGGTAGTGGCCACTGTGCAGCTATTAGTGTCTGCGATTACCTATCGCCCATTGCTTGCTGCTTTTCATAAGATTTGGTTATTTTTTGAAACTGGTAATGGCAAAACCACGCCTTTTGAAGTCGTCATAATATAGATGGTACGTCGCCGTGTATGCGTTCGAGTTTGACACATCTCCAACCAAACGTATTCTTACATAAAATCAAACGTCAAAAAAACAATTGCTCGCAGGAAAAATAAATTTGACGTGAAAGTGACTCGAATGTTAAATAATGAATATATAATATTTCTATACATTAAATAATATCTAAATATATATAAAAATAACCTGCAGGTACACTACCTCGTTTTTTTTTTATTAAAAAAACAGGATTAGATAATTTTTGAAGCTGGCACTGGAAAAACATGCATTTCTCGATTTTTTGTATCTGTATTTTAATTCCAGTAAGTTAAATATTGTATTATCAATATAATGAAACTTCTATATTGACAGTCCGACGGGCACTAACTACACTTCAATACTCAAAGGCTGGCTGTCAGCGACTGACGCTTTTTGCGGGCCCGCATGCGCTTGAAATTCCATTACACATGTCCACCAAAATAAACCTCGCGCGCTTCATTTGTTTTAGTGAAAAAAATAAAGGTTCAATATTATTTGCACACATTCCGTATAACCGTTCAATTTTTATTTTAAGAGCAGATATTAATAGCTAGGGGTTGAAATGCACCACCCACTTGATATTGACGCAGTCTGGTCATGTTTACTGATTGATTGCAGCATATCAATTGGTAAAGCGATGAATACTGTATTTATGAAGGGAGGCTTATTTATGTAACTATTTTGATTCGTAATACCGATCGTAGTTAAAAGTGATTAAAGAATTATTTTCATCAATATCAATAGATGATAATGAAAAAAAATCAATGGATATTTTTATAACCAAATATGAAGAGTATCGTTGTATGATGAGGCAGATATTGGAAACCATTACCCTCGCTTATAATGTGCATTATATACATTATACGAATTACTAATTGCTCCTTTAGAAACCAACCCTCTAACTCTCTCCACCCTTATGATTCTTGACCTCTTTTGGCAGGCACTTTAGTGCATGTTAGCCTTCGTCCAGATTAACATGCATGTGAAGGTGTTAAGCTACAGATACACATGCTTATTTAGTGGCACGTGAGCATGCGTAGTATCGACCTTCTCTAGGCCTTGCTTATTAGTGGCATGTGTGTACGCACATTGCTAGTAACGAGCATGCCACTAGCCATACAACCGATTGATTTATGAGCATGCCACTAAGTGGCATGCCACTAATAAGCGTGTGTATCTGTATCCTTTAGTGTGTGAATAGTACTGCGGTTTACGTATATAGTGTTATTTACATACTGGTGTAGTGGTTGTCTAGATGAAAAGACGAGTACGTCTCGAAATCAGTAGACTAAAAATTTCATGGGATACCTTATCGGTTTAGTATCGCCTTGAAACACGTCTTTTCAGGACGGCAGTTCAACGCTAAGATAATTTATTTTTATTTTTATATTTATTACTATTACTATTAAATAGACTAAAATTCCATGTTCCCTGTAGATCTCGTAGACACAACCCAGTCTTTCACATTGATTTTACCTCATCCAACTATCGTCGTAATTCATATTTCTTGAGGGTATGCGATGTATTCAATAAACTGATAAGATTATTGGATATTGATCTGTTCGAGTGCAGCCACACAAGATTAAGAAAAATTTTGAGTTCTGAATTTTTTTCCACGTGATAATTAAGTTTCTTTTTCTTTTGTTTAAATTTTTTTATTCTTTCTTTCTATATAATTTTTAATATGCCTTAGTTTAATTCATAAATATTTATCATTACTGACTTATTTCTAAATGTGGAGACCTGTAATTGGCCATCTATATTACATCAATGTTTTCTATGCTTCTTTTTTTGTGCTGTTGGTCTTCCACGAATATTAAATAAATAAATAAATACTTCAGATTAAAGATTTTTTTTACTGTACCTAACAATATGCATTAATAAACAATGAAATGTGCATTCAACCGTCAATTAAAGCTAATCGATATATAGACGTCTGATGTTTGTCGATTGTTTATCTAAATGGCGAATCGTTTATTGCTTCATTGAGATCATTATTATGCTCGTAAATTTCAATCGTAAATTCATAAGTGTCATTATTCGGACCACATCATGAACCATCAAAGTACGTATCCATGCATCGGTTGAATTAGTTATCGATTTTGGTTTGAATATCAGTATTGAAATGACAAAAGTTACGGAGTTTTCTGGGATAATTAGCCGCGTGCATTCGACCTTTCTGGTCTATGTTTCGGATTCCATTTTTAAGTCCATCAACTGGCTCATGTGCCACTATGAGTTCAGCAATGACCTGAAATGTCCGTGTCGATAGCAGAGTGTTTATTTACGGAATTATTTCACACGTATAGGATTCATGACGTATATCCCAGCCAAAAAGGATAAGCATATCCCAGAAACTTTAACCAGAAGAAAGTGTTACAATCACTGGGCATAATTTGTCTTGAATGCCAAAGTAGTAGGACAGGACAAGTCCTTCATTAAAGAGTTAACAAGTGTCATCGTCTATGGAAATTCATTGTCTCTAGTTTCTTGGTATCTAATCCAGAAACCAGAAAAAGCCTTCTTGTGCCATCTACGCGCTTATGTTGGTATTATAATGAGTTAGCGTTCTCTTTTTTTTTTTTAATAAAGATGCGAGTACGGAATACGTATCACATCAATATTCTTACTATTTTAAAATTAAGCTAAACGATTGTGCTATGAAAATAGGACTAACTTGCTGGTCTGGAGTGAGATTCGAACCCGCGACCTTTGGATCACGAGGCGAGAGTCCTAACCACAAGGCCAACAAGCTACTCTTTATATTTTATTTTTATTTTATTTGGTCATCCAACAGGGAAATATAATTGCTTGGTAAGACAAAATACAGAAAAAATTGTCAAATATCTCCCACAATTAAAGAATGGCACAGATAATACATAATTATAGATAGATAAGTCAATTTGATATGAATGATAGATAAAACAATTTTACAGTTTCATTAAATCGATTGTTCCTTATTTATAAAAGGTTTCGTTATGTATATAATTCACACGGTCAGGGAGGGGAAGAGTTTTTAGTATCTGCCTCGCCATACGACGATTCTCTTAATATTTAGTATTAAAATTATCTATTGAATTCAAAAGGTAATTATAATCTGAGCATATGCGTGGGATGGAAGAAGATTTTCTATTATTGGTTTGATTAGTTGGAAGGGAAAATTGGTTCTTATGTCTGGTATATCGGCGTGGGACGTGGAAAGATAGCAAGCTGGTGATTTCAGGAAAATCAATAAGGTTATGAATTATTTGGAAAATGAAGGATTGATCTGACAATATTACCTGTTTTCGTGAGTGTCCAATTTATGAAATTGTGTTGAGTTCAAATAGTAAAAAATTAAAATTAAATTTCTAGTTAAAATGCTTAAGAAATGTTTTTTGAACGTTATTACATTTTTGTGCCCTATCCGTTCAACGGACGTTGGCTATCGTCAGTTTTATTTACGGCAGTTCGAAGCAGCTCTACAGTGGACTGGCCAGACCACATTCATTACCTGCATTAAGATACAGATACACATGCTTATGCCCTAACAACTGTACACACTTTCTCATTACTAGCATGCTTATTAGTGGCATGCTCATAAATAAGCATGCTCAAAGCTAACAATCAAACACACATGCTTATTTGCGGCATGCTCCTGTCATAGAATAGAGACGCTCTTGTTCAAAATGGAAACTTTGCAAACTGAAATAGAAAATTCAAGTGAACCAATAAATCAAAACAGTTCCCGAGTTTCCATCCGCACATTTTTGATTTTAGTTTTTATAAATTTTATTGTAAGATTTGAATCATTCATGCTTTTAATAAAGTTTCATAAATCTTTATCTCGCTATATTATTTTTACACAACGGTGACCGAGTATTCCAAAGACATTCGTGATTCCTATAATAAGTCACGAAAAGTAATGTTTTATCATCTCCCCAACGCGCCATATTTGTTTCATCTGTCGCGGACTGAGAAGATCGCATTGATAATACTAGCCGCGGAGCCCGCGAATGACATAAGCATGCTCATAATAAGCAAGCCTGTTCACACATGCTCCAAAGATACCCCTTCTCATGGTGAATGACAGTGGCATGCTCATTACTAGCAATGTGCGTACACACATGCCCCTAATAAGCAAGGTCTAAAGAAGGTCGATACTGCGTATGCTCACGTGCCACTAATAAGCATGTGTATCAGTTGCTTAGAGGTACAAGATTTCAAATGTTTCATCACATATCCGAGATATTATAGTTTTCGGTTTGTTATTGTCTTGAATAGTCATTTTTTGTATCCGAACCATAACATCTTTATTCATAACATCCAATGCATCATTTTCGATTTTCGCAGTAGGATACCATCTTTCATTTTCATTTCAGCCCTAGCATACAATACTTAATCTACTCAAATTTAATTCTAGACGTGTAAACATTGTCAACTCCCTTATGTTTGCAAACGAGCTGTATTTTGTTTTAGTTGAATTAAGGGGGGGGTAAGGTTAATTCGTACAAAAAAAGCATGTTTTTGTGATTTTTTTGTGACGACACAGTTAAAATCTCTTTATTAAAACTAATAATACATTAAAGTATGATATTTGAAGAATATTGTGTAAAATTTTCAAGACGAAATATTAAGAAATACGGCAATGGCAGCAATTATTCGGACGTGTCTCGGAAAAAAGTAGAATTGCGGTGTCCATCATAACTTGGTGCTAAATCATCTGAAATCAAAAAATCAAAGTTCATTCGTTAGATAATAGATTTTAGATAATAGGGTTTTTTGAAATTTCAATTTTTCAATTTTTTGGAACACTTTGAAGGGAAAAACGCAATTTTTTGCGAAAAATATCGACTAATTTGTTATTAAAAAATAAAAATTAATAACAAATTTGAAAAAAACTCGACAGCGTTACCTCATAAATTATGTACAGAAATAGTGTTCAAAATTTCAAAAGGATCGGTGCAGTAGTTTTGAAGTTATGATGGACACCGACTTTGAAAACGTGAGATGTGGGGAAAACGATTTAAAGTTTTGCACACTGTAAAATTCAAAATAAAACTTAACACTTATTTTATACTTACACATATGTAATCGTCGATGCCATGTTCACACGGCAAAGAGCTTTCATCATCAGCATCTGTTTGTCTTTGTCTACGCAAAACTCTTCCAATGCAAATAGCACGTCCGGTAGTCCTCAGATGAGCGCGTCTCTTAGCTGCCCGAGCAGGTATAGAAAATCAGTCTGAGTATCGCTCAAATGTTCATAATTTCGTCAATTTTGCTCCGATTGACTTGAAATTTTGACACAATATTTTAACGATGTTATACATTCATTTAAAAAATTAAAAATAAAATGCAAAAAAAAAAAGTTAAAAACCTTCCCCCCCCTTAAGTTCTAGCCCGAAATTCTCACATTTATTCACTACTTGGTTTAGCAGAAGTTGTATATCGTCAATGTTACTTGCTAGAAGTACTGTACCATCTTCATAACGCAGGCTTTGCAAATTAACGTTACAAGATAAAATAAATTACCCACATCAATTTTTTTTTTTAAGAAATCACGTTTATATTTAAATGTGCAAAAAGTAAAAAAAAATCTGACAAAAAATGTTTCCTTCATTATTCAAATAACAGACGGGCTCTTGCGCTATTAATATAGATGGAAGGGAAGCGCCCACGCTTATTGTAGTGATCCAAAAATTTTCTTTCTTAAAATTTATTTTTTATTTTTAGTTCAATTAAATAAAACAGTGTTTTTTTTAAAAAATTTTTTTTCATGTAATATAAATTTCTGCTTTAAGTCTAAATATTATCCAAAATACACAAAATCACTCTGGTGGGAAACAAGCGACTTCTTTTGCAGAGATCATTAACTAATTTTCCATATAAAAAATTGATTAATTAATTATGATGGATTTATTGATTAATTAGTGAATTTGATAATTGATTCATGTATTGTCATCAGGAATATGTCTGTATACAAAAATTTAGCTCGATTAGGAAGCGGGTCAATATCGGTTATAAGATTCCGTCCAGACAAACAGATACATAGTGAATGGAGACCCACCGCATTCTCCGGACCGTTTAATGAGCGAAAGCTCCCATATCCGTCCTACTCTTTCGTCGCCAGGTTGACATTTTTTCTCTAACGGTCATCTCCATACCAAGTTGTGTAAAGGGCGACCCGGCAAAGAAAGGCTCCATTCACTGTCCCACTCCCACCAAACGCTCTTTATTAGGTAACTAGCTGTGCCCATGCGGCTTCGCACGCGTAGATTTTTAGTACACTGTTTGGATCGTCATAGAACTTTCGCGAACCTTCTAGAACATTCTCCTTCCAGAATTTTCAAAAAATTTATTGAATGTACAGGAACCTTCTAGACACACCGACACATTCCGCCACTCAGTTTAGAGCCTTATAGAACTTTCGGGAATTTTCTAGAACCTTCTCCTTCCAGAACTTTCTAGAACAGGTTTTTCCGGAACCTTCTAGACTCACCGACACAGTCGGCGCGCCTATTTTTTAATAATCTGAAGCATTTGGGGCCTTTCTATAACATAATATTGTGCTAGAAAGCACATTTTTGTCACCCACTCCCACCCACGCACAGCCACCCCCACCAAACTCGCATATTTTCGATGTGACACCAAGGGCTATCTACCACCATAACACGGGTTTATTTATATATATATATATTGATTAAAACATAAGAAGATGCAATTAGTTGAAGCAGACAAACAGGCGAAGCTAATATAAGCGTTGTAAAGTTATGCAAGATTAATTCTAGATTTCAATGTACCTACATATAATTCCCTCGTAAGATATGTCAGCGTAGATATGACACATCCGATCAGTAACAAAGTAATTGACACATCACAGTACCGTACAGATACTACAGTGTGGACTTGAGTACGCAATGCGGTCGTAAAACTAAATGGTCGTTTGAGCCATGGACAATTTATGGGCTAGCAACAGGGTGTCATCGATCAGTGTAATACGATGTTCTTGTTAGTTTACATAATTTGAAACGCGCATTAAAGATGATTCAATTCAATTCAATTTATTTTGTCTACAAATTTACATAAAAAAACATACATTTCAATTAACATATATGCATATATAAATGATTCATATTAAAGGTGCAGGAGAATCAAAGGTATGGAACAGATCAATGTCTAAATTGATATCGTCATGATCGTAGAACAGTGACGGATGTGAAAAAAATTCCATATTTACTTTTTTAGGTCGTTAAAAAGTGGAAAAAAGAAGTCATCTGATGGTATATATAGTAAGTATATTTTTACTCCCTTTCTTTTAACTCGTAGCGTCTGCTTGTCGGCTTGTCTGCTTGTCTGACGAAACAAATTTGGATCAATTTTTAACCCTTTTTCCGTGATCTAATCGAGCTGAAACTTTGCAGGCAGGCTCGTGGCGACGACAAAAATGATTTAACAAATTTAAGTTTAAATTTTTAAAATTATTTTAGTATAATTTTGGATTTTTCGAAATTTTAATGGTTTTTACTATTCCCTTTCGACGCGTGGAGTAAGCGCGAAACCTGTTTCAACCAGTAAATGAGAAAGGGAGTATAATAAAAACTTGTTTTTAATGGGTTAGTTTTTTTCTCATTAATTTAGAAAATTGGAGGCTGTATAACGACGGTTCTGATTTGCGATCGTAGAACAATGCAGCATTTTTAAAAACGTCGTTGTACTGCGCTGACTATATTTGAGGTTTGAAATGTATCAACTTTAGATAACTAACCCAAGTTTCAAAGGAAAATCTTTTGTAGTTATCGAGCTATGATATAAAGTGTCTTTATGTAAATCAAACTTCAAACTGCTCTCCTGGAAACTTGAGAAAAATCACATGCGTCGTTATTCTACGATAATGACCATATTAGGTAGTTCCTAAGAGGCTCCAAGAGGCATAAGGTTGATCCTGTATATTGAAATGTGAAACAATCTATGCTGACGCTGTCTACAACTTTCTTTTCATTTTTCCCTCAAGGGAGTGACTACTGTATCTAGTTTAACTGTCTCTACTCGCATATATGTATATTTCATTGTATCATACCTCATTCTATTGTTTTGTATAAATGGTTTGTTTTTGATAACAGTGAAGTGGTTTTATGTAGACGCCTCCCCGCGCTGCTTGCACTCATATGAGTTTAACAAACGTGGGGAGGACGACCACGTAAGCATAAAAAAATGCCGAATTGGGTAGCGAAAGTGTAGGTATGGGAGCTTTTGCTCATAAAACGGCCTTGGGTGTGTGGTAGATCTCTCTTCATTGTCTAAGGTGATTAATTATTAGGAACCAATACTTCGAATAATATCAGGATTACCGTCTACACCGCGCAATAATTAATAAAAATGAGTAATTAAATACACACTCCTTCTAGTTTCTAAGCTATTGTAGCCAAGCATACCCTGGAGAAACTCATTTGGGTAAGACCAAGGATAATGCCTGTACTCTCTCATGTAAAGATATCTCAGAAACTACGTTTGTACTTTCTCTACCATAAGAGTGTACTTAAGCTCATGTGGCCCCCAAATCATCGAGCAGCTCTCAAATCTACTTCGCACCAAGGAGTTGTAAAAAGTTTTCACTACGCGGGTATTTTTGAAAACCCTGGCAGTGCGCAGAACACATACTAGCATTTCTCAATGCCTTTGTGTGATCGTGTACAAATCTAATACCTAGATTAGGGTGTTACAACAATTCATTTTTTTAATGTATTTTTTCCCTACGAGGCACCCTTTCATTTTATGTTTTCATGTGCCTAAATACTTACACAGTATTTTTTTTAGATTTTCGATCGCTCCACCAAATTACACTGTCTCAATATTTTTATTTATTATTTTATTATTATATATTTAGCTTAAACATATTTATATTATTATTTTATAAATAAAGACTGACGACCGAATTCCTAGGAAAATACTGAGTGCGATTCCTTAGGGAAGACGTCCAATGGGCCGCCCGATACACACTTGGGCGAGGCAACTCCAGAAACAGTGTGAGAAAGGATGGGAATACAATGGACGCACGATCAGCCCAAGACAGGGACAAATGGAGGCGCCTTGTCGATGAAACGGGTCCCCGATACGAATAGGACAAGGGAAAGAAGATATCTATTCATGAATTTTCATGTTCAAAATCGTGCAATTATAGTACCGTGAAGTTTCATGGGTGTTCGGCTAGTCCCCCATTATTATCAGTATAACAAAATTACCAAAATGATCTTCAAAATGGACGGATTAAAGGTTTATTTACCCTACTTGTGTTAAATTACATATTTTACAAGGTGTCTCCTAGCTAGTAGCAAAAACTTCGGGGGAATCTTCGTCATTCAAATCTGAATACAAAATATTTTGATATATTTTAAGTTAAAATGGTAAAGAAGGTAAACGACATCAAAAATTGCATTTCAGTTCAATATTTCTGACATATGTATCTTCTGTAAAACGTTTGAGTATTATGAAAGTAAATTGTATATATATATCGAATATTAAAATTCATCCGCCTTTATATAAGTCAAATAAAATGATTAAAACAGTGCGGAAATTTGAACTGGATTTTTTAACAGTGTAAAAAATAAAAGTAAATAAAAAATAGTAAAAATGAAAATGAACATACAGTTATTATAAAAGTTGCAGAAACAAGTAATTAATAAAAGCACTTATTAGTTTGGGTGAGAGCACCAATTGTGTCTTCTCATATTTATAATCCAGGATTTTATTATGTATTTCATATTTTCATTACCGGATAATCGTTTATATTACCGTATTATATTCGATTAAACATGATTCTTGCTACCTTGTGCCTTCCTTATTTATTTGCCTCTCATCTCCCGCCTGCTTTATGAAATGTCTATACCAAACAAAACAGTGACCCAGTTTTGCAGCAAATTCCATCGTCATCTGAATTTCAACAGCATTCGATAGTCACCTCATAAATGTTTGCACTAATACATCGTATGGAAAGTGTATAAATCTCATGGACGATTTAACAACATTCGTCTGGTAGTTCGGTCACCCTCGCTGCCCCCTTCACGGCTCTGCGCTCCTGGTCCATTGGCAGCGTCCAATCAAGATCGACCGCGTAAGATTGATTCATTGAAGCCCATTATCTAACGTTCATGCAGACCGCTGGTCACGTATTGTCGATAAGTGTGTTCAGACGTAACTCTGACGTCAGATTGATACGCAGGGTTGTGAAAAACGGTGTTGCCGCCCAGACGGAAAATAAAAATGCCGCCTGGCTTAACCCTAGATCACTAACCTTATTTTACAACGCTTATTACTAACCTTCGTCGTTTCGGCTACGCCGTGTAAAAGGGAGGCTTCTAAGGGTTTATGGAATAAAATATTTATATGTGTTTTACTTATTTATTACAATAATCATTTGTTAACATGTTTATAAGTATTTTATTTACTAAAATCACATTTTAATTACTTTGACAGTCTTTTAATTGAGACATGAGTTTTTACTCATTTGAACATTTTTGTTTTTTAAATGCTTAAATGTTATTAACTAAAAAAAACAAAGACTTAAAAAAATATTAAAATATTAAAATTAAGTAATAAAATCAACAAAAGAAATAAACATTTTAGAAAAAAACTATTAATTAATACATTTGTGACAAATGTCAAGTTTGTGTTCGCCACACAAGGATTTGTTGCACTTGGTGCAGCAACTCTTTGTCATTCTTTGCCTTGCAGAGGGGCAAATTGCACAAATTTTTATTTTTTTGGCAATAGAAAGACTAATTTCATCTTCTCTTAGATTAGTCTCATCTGTAGAAGTAGAACTACTGGTTTCTGGCATATTCAAAATCATTGTTATTGAGTCCCGCAGCCCCATTTGAGTGTCGGAATTTGTAATCTTTTTTGCATGTGTAGCTTGACTAATTTTTGATGCAGAGTTTTCAAGTACTCACGCCTCGATAAAGGTTTTTTATTAGCCTTCAAAGTATTGGTTACATATATAACATAACTATTTATAAATGCAATGTTTAGCATTCCGTAAAAATTACATAAAGGCCAACGTCAAGTTTTTCGGCTGCAAGAAGCAAGAACAGAAGAAATAGGTAACGGGTCTTCAATTTATGAAGATGTACTTGCCTGGATGTCTTCAGTTGAAGGTGGTTGTTCTGTCACAGAAAAATCTCTTCCTCACCGTCTGTTTCATAAGCCGGATCAGCCTCAACATAGTCTTCTTTCTCACTCTCAGAGCAGTTTTCTTCGTCACTATAATCATCTAATAACAACTCACGAATCGTATCTAAAATAAAAATGTATTCAAATAAAAATAATGTAGGTTCTTATTTCAATGTAGGCAAATTATGTACAAAGTTTACAAAACACCGAAATAATTATAACACCAAAAAAGAATGAAAAATAACTCTGCAAGAATAACGTTAATACTAACCTTCGTCGATTCGACGACTCATGGTGGCTGGAACGGCGCACACAGGGTTCCTACACAAAAAAACTACTAAACTAAATACTAGTGCGCCGCGCGCGCTGCGAGTCGACTGAGATTAGCCGGAATCTGGAATGCGTACGACGACGCACTCAAAATTTATACGACTTTTTTTGAGCCCGCGTCGTCGTTTTGACGAAGGTTAGCTTTCTAGGGTTAATAGAATATCTGTATGTTTTGTCGTCAATACGTTCAAGGTATTTTATTTATTTATGAAAGAAATAATATGTTTTGTTTTAAGCCTCTTTATTGATATTTTAAACGATTTCTACCAGATTCAGTTGCACCCTACCTTTTTCAGGATAGAATTATATAAACTAACTAACTAGAGAAAGCATGTCACATTAGGAGGATGGGGACACTAAAATTGGACTATTATATTATTATAACTAAGTTAATGTATTTAGTATATGGAGCGCCTTAACAATTTAAGAAGCATTAGAGTTAATTGACTCAATGAATAGTAAAAGTCTAATACTATATAATCAAATTAACTTATATATATAAAAAAAAAAATAATAAAAAAATCAATGAAGTGGCTAAAAACAACCATTTATTTTTTATTGAATTTTCAATGATAATTAAATTCCATATTGCACACGGCCTTAAACATAAATTCTCCTTTGGTTGACAATAAAAATCTATACAAGTAAGTAAAAAAAAAATAATCGAAGTCATAATCTTTTTCACTTATATTTATTACACAAAGACATTTATTTTGAGTTTGGTAGGTTTTCGAAGATTTTGAGTCCTTTGTATATTAAACAATCTTGTAAAGTATTTTTTTTATCATCTGTAGTCTTATACTTTCGCCACTTCTTGTTTTGTATAAATGAAAGTCTTGAGTTTCATTCTGTTATTGAAGTATTTGCGCTTACTTTCTGAAATTCATTCTGTTTTTGAAGTATCTGTGTCGTATTTTAAATATGACATAATACATCGTATTTTATTCTCTGATTTACTGACTCTAATTTTAGTTTAACAAAGTTTTTTTTCCCCTCTAATAATTATTTATGCGTATTCTTGCCGTTAACTCAATTTATCGTAAAATATTTGAGATTTAAGCATATTAAATTAATTTTTATCACAACAAATTATGTCGTACATTGCAAAAAATTCGATAAGTAAATATATACAATTCGAATTGTAAATATATTAATGTTAAAACCACAGTTAGTAAAATGACTTTTTTCTTCGTTTATAGATTTTATGCAGGCAATAATCTCCGAAAACTACTGGAATTCACCGACTGTTTTTAAAGTTAAGTTCCATAGAAAACTTCAAAGATATATTCAGTAATTCATTGAATATTCCGTAAAATTATGGGTATATCACAGGGTATATTCAAAATAATATTATTTGCCTACTGCAGTGATTCTGCACACGTCACAAAACATTAGTCAAATCATAACTTTTTCGCGACTAAGTCATCTTGATTGTATGTTAAAAATCTAAATGTCGAATTGGCTTTTGTATAGTGACCTTTGTAAAATTAAACAGCAAAAGGATTTTTTTAATAGTTCATTTATCTTAAAACTATGTTCTGATAGTTTTGATAAATTTCATAAAGATATCATCGTCAATATATCATAAATATATTTTTAAAACGATTTAAAAATTCTACATAAAAACAGAACGGCATAGTTTATGGCGCGTTCCTTTATTAAATTTTGTTTTATTTATTCGACATTAAATCAGTCACATATTTGCACAACCCTAATCCACTTACGGAAGTGATTTATTGTCTGTGTTTTGAGAATACCTTTTGTCGTGGTTGCTTCGCTTTGTCAATGACCGTACAAAATGAACCTAAATTGGGACTGAAGGAATTAATTACAAAATTAATCTAGAAATTTCCAATGTAGTACATTGAACAGTTTTTGTTCTGACAGTTGCGAAGACCATATAAAACGAACTGTGAAGCAGTGAGATTATCCACAAAAACTGCGCATATAAAGTATACCAGAGACAAGTGGAGTATTCTAGTACGTGCAAAGTGCAATTACGGAATGATTTTCCAGGTGATGTTTGTGTCCAGTGACTTTGCGAATAAATACAAGTTAATTTTTTTTTTTTTTTTTTTTACATTTTATAATATTTAGTCCCACAAAACGACTAAAAAGACGTTTGTCTGTAGGTTCATTTTTACAATTGTAAGTTACACTATTACAAAATATTATTCACTTTATAAATATAAGAGATAAAAAAAGAAAATATAATTATTTTCAAAAAAAACAACATAAAATAAATTTTCAGTACAAAGTTAAAAATTTTAAGCAAATTAAGAAAAGAGCAATAAATAAAGAAAATAGCAAATTAAAAATATATATAGCAAAAATTAAGGAAAAAGAAAGAGAAATATGTATAAATATAAACATCACTAATTATTCAAAGCCATTATCATAATAAAACACTTAATATAGTTCATTAATAACTAATGTCGTTTTCTATTAACCACTTTTTAAATTCTGACACTGACTTTGGAGTTTTTAGGCCTGAGGGAAAGGTACTTTGTATTTTTCGATTTTATTTTGATTTTAAGGTTTATTTAGATCCGACAAGCACGAATCCGTGTTAATATTATAGATTTGGAGTATTGAAAAAGTGTACATGTACGAGTATTTAAACCCAATTTTTGGATACTAGTAATTTGTAATTGAAAGATTTTTGAAAAAAAATTCCTTAAAATATTTTACTCTGATATAATTACGAAAATATTAGTCTCTTAATATAAAGTGTTTTAACTATAAAAATTAACTTCCCGTACCGGGAATCGAACCCGAGCCTCCTGGGTGAAAGCCAGGTATCCTAGCCACTAGACCATACGGGATATCGCGAGAGGCGACTGGATTTGACTTGATATTTTGTGAATGTTTGGTTGGAATATTTTTATAAAATATATTGATGTTAACACATCTTTGAGAAAAGCATTGCATTTTTTGTAGGTTAACTAACTAACTAACCATCACGCCGTTTCCGCAGGGGTAGGTAGAGAGGATTGAACGCCACACTCTTCTATCTTGGCACACCACTTTTGCTTCGGCCACATTCATACATCTTCTCATACAAGTTCTATGGTTGTTACGGCTTTTAAAGGGGCCATCCTCAAACACTTGTTGTATCTGATCGTGTCAGGTCTTTCGCGGACGCCCTCTATTTCTGTTGCCTTCAACTCCAAATGCCAACACTCGCCTCATATATTTTCTTAACCATCCTTTCCTTGTTTATATGTTCCACATGACCAAACCATCTCATCCTTTCTTTATTCTATCTACCACACTACAGCCAGCATTGCATTCACGTCTAATTTGTTCATTCCTTACTCTATCGACCAAAGATTTTCACACAAGCGTCTTAGTGACCGCATTTCTACCGCATTCTGTCTACTTTCATTCCTCTTTTGCCAATTCCAGGCTTCACTTCCATATATTAGGGTTGGCAATAGAACAATTTTGTAGGTTAAAGTTAGTTTACGTGCCAATATCAATATTCCTTATTTTAAAATCATTTTTAGATTTTGTGTGTATAAGTCAAAAGATATTTTTAATAAATAAAGCTTGATAATTTAAGATTTTGGAATACATTTTGCACAATTTCACATCTATTAGCTTAAAACTATTTTTAGCTAGCTTTTTTAACTAGCTTAAAACTAATAAAAACTAAAAAAAAAAAAAAAAAATAAATAAAAAAAATAAAAAATAAAAAAAAAAAAATTTTTAAAACTAAGATCTTAATTGTAATCTGGAAAGTTTGTTTATCTAAAGTCTCAAAAAAAAAACTCTCAAATTTTTTTAAATATAGATACATTTAGACTTTTTTTAATATTTCATTTTAATGAAAATTAAAACGAATAAGTGCATCCATTACTATATCACACATGTCATGGTTGTAACAATGTCCGTGACTAACGCTACCAGATGGCACAAGCAATGATGAGGTGTATAAAAATGAGGTAAAAAAGAAGTGTAATTCTCTACGTAACAATGTTTCTCACTTACGCTACTAGGTTGTCCAAATAATTATAAGGTAAAATATAATAATAAGGTGTAAGAAGCAAAAAAATATTTATCTCTATTTAATAATGTCCATCTCTAACTAAGACGCTACGCTACTCTAGATAGTGCTGTTCTCACAGCCTTAACTGGCGGTCGAATTTTAAATAACAGTACGTCATTTTTGACGGGTTAATTCTAGTGGTATATTAATCTCTCGAGAAATTATAAATTTTTGCTCTACGAATATGTTTTCAGATCAACGATGTTCCATTTTCAAAATTATCGTGACCGATTCTAATTCTGCTTTTGTTTCAAATGATTAATTGATATACACCACGCTGCGGTTTTCTGACGTGTTGTTTCGTAATCAACTAAATTTTATTTTTCAGGCATTGAATGATTTGGCAGACGTCGCGTGGTGCAACATTTTAAATAAAAATTCATTTCTCTACTCACGATAGACCCGCATTTTACACAAATAATAATGTTGGTCAAATTCTCTAAAATTCAAAAGAAAAAATAGGTATTTCAGAAAAAAGCGGGATAACTTGATAAGACCGCAATAAATGTATAGGCGGAGAATGCAAAAAAAAAAAAAATATATATATATATATTTTTTGGGGGTAATGTCCGCATAGCCTCAGCAGTCCTACCATCACGGGGAGCATTGACAAGAGGGTATTGCACTGCCCAATTTCCATTTTCCATTGTTTCCATCGTCTGGATTTACTGACCTAAGTACTTCCAGTCGCGATCCAGATATTCAAAGTCCATCGGTTAGCGATAAGGTTTCCCGATTGGAAGGAAATGAACAAAGAGTCAGCGGGTTATATAAACGGTACTCTTCGACATCGAATCAATCAATCAGTTCATTAGTTTATTATATTACTTTCACTAGCTCCCGGAGCTTAACTCTAGGAGAAAACAACATCAACAATACAACCAATCGCTCTTTCATTCCAGGACCTACGAACCTTAACTAACTACCAAATTGCGCAAAACTTGAATACAGTAAAATAACATCGTCGTTGCCTAAAAAATAACAACTTCTCAGAATTTTCCAACCACATATTTGATAGCAACCATTCTTTCGATAGTCACAAATTAAAACTAATCCATTCGGTTCTACACAAAGGATGGATAATTAATAATTCAGAAATTGTTAAAATCCTAAAAATTTAATTTCTGAGAAAACACTTTTCCGATCTTATGCTTGTTAAAGAGAAATTTAATTTAATATTTAAGAGAAAAAATCCTTCCCATTACGCGACCCTAACCGAAAATAACCTAACCTAACTGAAAAGATTGGCAAAATTATGTATTTACGTTTGTTTTTAATTACAACTGATAATGGGAGAGACTGCTCCTCCCTAAACTAACAATGTGATAATTAATTTAGATATTAGTATTTAGTATAACATTTAGTATATATAACATAACGTAACATAACGTAATATAACATAACATAATTATATATTATATAACATTTAGTAAGGAAATCAAGTTAATAATAGGCACTTTTTTAAAAATAAGTTTACTTATTTTTAGTAAAAGATGTACAAACTGTTTTGATCCGGTCCCATGGGACGACGCTCTGCTTATATATTTTTTTGTAAAAGATTATTTATATAATAATTTCTCCAGTTATTCTGTGGGAATAGAAAAATCACTCTTGGGAATGGAAAAATTGGGAATTTGACCAAATAATAAGGAGTATTATTAGTCTGAGTACCTTTAAAAAATATTTTTATTAAGTATTTATTTTTATTTTCTTTTATCCAAATGATAATAATTTTGTTATCTGTCTGTATGTATGTCCGCAACTTTATATAAGATCCGTAACTTATTATTTTTTTTTGTTCTATTTTATTTTTTACCTTTCTTCATTTTTGACGAAATTTATTAATTGTGCAGCTAGTTGTTAATAATTTTCTAAAATATCGCTCAGTACTGTTGTCTTGGCTGCGTAGCCTCAGAATGCGGTTTAAGGACCAACATACCGGTGATATTATAGATATGTTTTATAGATATATTATAGATATCGGACAGATAGCATTGGCCATTTTAAAAGGGATTTTCGCCTTGTATTTCGAGTTCTTTTTTGAATTGGTGGTAAGCACACCCGTTCACTCCAAAAGTCGAGATCCCAGATGGTCTTTGGATCTCGAATTCTGGAGTTTATTAAATTAAAGCGAATGAATTTAATAATAATAATAATAATAATAATCATAATCGACAAAAGTTACTGTAATGATAGCAAAAAATAAGTCAGAAATATTGAAGGAAAAGTGCAAACTTTAATATTGCATATCTCCTTAGCTATTGATATTAGGTTGCTTGAAAATTTTAGACTCATAATGTAGGCAGAAATCAACCGGCCAAGTTTTTTCTGCTAGCTGTGGTACACCCTGTATATATCTATATATATCTAATATTTAGATAGATATCTATTAAATTTTTCAAATACAAATTTTTTGATTGATTACATTCGGTTCTCTTTGTTTAAATAAATCGTTTGAACCAATGAGAAAGTGCAGCTTATCATATCGCGATATTTAAAAATAAAGGTATATATACAAAACTAATTTATGTGTACTAGTGATGGATCCGCTCTGTACTCACTACTACAATGTAGTACTACATTACATTGAAGTGCACACTTCGCACGTTTTGAAGTATAGTGCACACTACAAACTACAAACACCAAAGTTATTGAAAGTATAAATTTCAAATAGTACACTTCATTTCAAAGCGAACACTACAAAGTACATATATGAAAAATTTTGGGACAATGAAGAAATCTCTGGAAACTGTAACAACCCCCCTCCCCATGGTTTGAAAATTTTTTGGAATCGAATGAAGAAATCTGGCTGGCGACCCCTTTTTTTTTTAAGGTCGCCGAATGTTACTTTGGAGAAAAAATTGTCATTTATCATAAATATTTTTCTCCTTGACCTTTTTTTTTTTTACTCGCCAAATTTTTATTTGGGAAAAAAACATTAACTCACTAGTACTACATTACATAATTTCATTACACTTCACTTCATTACAATTACTTCATTACATTACTTCACTTCAATTATACTACAATTACTTCATTACTTCATTTACTTCACTTCATTTCGTAGTACTACAATTACTTCACTTCAAGTAGTTTTTACTACAATTGTAGTGTACACTTTGTAGTCTTCAAACTGGTGAACGTGTGTGTGTTGTAGTCTTCATTTTGAAATGTAGTTTTTCCCTTCGCTAATGTGTACTGTCTATGATTAATTTTCGATTTTCAACATTCAAGCTTATTATTTTAAATTATTGCATTACAATATTAAACACACTAACAACATACTTCTACAAATCTACAGGTACCTAAAACTCAATGTCTCTCTGTCTGTCTGTTCTGTATACAAATCTACACCGTTTGTCCAATTCGACTCAAATTATGCATACTTATGCTTTAGGACCCGGCGAGTAACATAGGCGACATTTCTCCCCCCTTTTACCCCTTTCCCTCCCCGTGATTATTTTCAATGCAAATCTGTACCGCTCAACCGATCTTACTAAAAATTTGGAAACTTATTCTTAAGGACCTGGCGAGTAACATAGGCGACATTTTTCCTTCCCCCGTCTAACCTATCTCCTCCCCCAGATCTATTTTCTGTACAAATCTACACCGTTTGGCCGATTGGACCCGAATTTTGTATTCCCGATGGAAAAAATAGGCCATATTTCCTTTGTTTCCTCCCATAAATTTATTTTCAACTTAATTCTCAACTCGTGTAACGACGGGTACGAACAGCTAGTGTAAAATAAGAAAAATGTTGTTCTTCATTTTTCTTAAGAATTCATAAGTGTTGTGCCCATTAATAATTTTACATATAAATACAAGAACATTTATCTTAAAACTAAATTGACGAAATGTTCTTAATTGTAAAATTTTAAGAAAACAGTAAGTTTTTCAGTTTTATTATTTGATATTTGTGAATTTCTTTTATTTATTTATTATTAAATATTACGGGACTCGCTTCCATAAATAAATGAAAAATATAAATAACATATATACTTTATTTGCAGTTTAGCAAAGAATACTTCCATTATTCTGAGGGAAATTGGCTAGCGGGAAAACGTCAAAGCTTCGTTTGATATTCTCGTAACAATCGATTACTTCCCAAATAAAAATGGAATAATATAAATAAGTGAATGAATAATTCAAAGAGAAACATATAACTATTAAATATTGACGACTATGTATACTTATACCTACTTCAATTTAACTAATATAAGATCATTTCTTGATATTTGTGTACTAGATGTAAATTGTACAACTATTTTGTAATCTATGCCTGTCTCAAGACACATTCATCTAGTAAAACAGGCATAGTACCACCAAAATTGTACATCACCCTGAATAAGAAAAAATAAATTTAAAAAAAATAAAATGGTCTTCTCCAATAATCTGTACAACACGAAGTTCATTAAAAATAAAATAAAATAATTTTAATATATCTAGATGAATGTCTGTCGGAATGTATGAGAGAGACAGGAAATAATGAGAGAGTAAATGGGAATAAAAAAGGACGCGCCATCCTGGTGCATCAATTTAGCATTTAACCAGCACAAAAGTAAATATTTCTTAAGCTACCTGTAACCGATAATTATATTGTCGCGATATGAACTCACAAAATTATTTGTTGACTTGAAACAACAAGTCAACAAATAATCTTCAGGTGGAAGTCCGACTTTATCTGTATCCCCAATTTCCTCCTTAGTTTAAAGGAGGAGAATATTACAATAACTTTTGTAGATCACATCTAAACGTATAGCAGACTGTTTATATAGAAAATGAATAAAGTTTATTACAGTATTTAAGCGAGAAAATTTGAGGACTATAAAGGATTATTATCCTACCATCTTGTTGATCACGCCGACGCTAAATCACCATTGAAAAAAGGTCCGCGAGCTGACAGGGCGCAGGAAAGATTAATGTTCTACACAAAACTAACACATTCTTCATTAGCATTTCAAAAATATCACAAAAAACAGACTTTGTTATTTTGATTAATCATTTTTGATACATTCACAATATAGCCGGGATGCTTCTCCACGGACGTGACACGACAAAAGGCCCACGCAATAAAAGATCCATGCGATAGAAGATCCAAGCGACGTTGGATCTATCAACATAATGACAACATGTCCAGGTAATAATGGCCACATCCACTACTGCACCAGTATAATGTCACAACAGTCTAAAATAATGGGAACTACAATTTTAGACTCTTTCTTTCTTTTAAAGTCTTTCGAACAATCTAGCAAATATTATAAAGTACTGTTAGTTAGACAAAGTTACTCAAAAGCACAGTTATATTATACGGAAACATTCTCGAAATGACCATGTTCACTAAAATATGCGAGAAATTTCCGGAACGCACCTGTTAAAAATAAAAGTACTATTATCATCATCATCATCATCATTCTTGGCACTACAACCCTTGGTGGGTCTTGGCCTCCTCAATAATTTTCCTCCACTCATCTCGGTCTAGTGCCAGCTCTCTCCAGTTTCGAAGGTTTAAGGCAGAGACATCTTTGAGGACGTTGTCACTCCATCTTAGTTTTGGCCTTCCTAAGCTCCTTCGCCCTGTTGGCCTTGAGTTTAGCAGGGACTTTGGTGCTTGATGCTCGGACATTCTCTCCACATGACCCAGCCGCCGAAGTCTTCCCAGTTTTATAAATTTTGTGACGTTTGGTACCTTAAATAGAGTATAAAGCTCATTGTTGTAACGTCTGCGCCAAAGTCCATTTTCTAGAGCCGGTCCGAAGATACGCCTCAAAATTTTCCTTTCAAAAATGTCCAGTGCTCGCTCATTCCTCTTAGTTAGTACCCACGTCTCAGCTGCGTACGTGAGCACTGGCCTAATAAGCGTTTTGTACAATAATATCTTGGTGTTTCTGGACAGCAGTCTGGATTTTATCTGCTTTTGTAGGCGGAAAAAACAGCGATTTGCGCTCACTATGCGCTTCTGGATCTCCTCTGTAGTATTATTGTTGCTTGTTATCAGGGATCCTAGGTATGTAAATCTTGATACCGTTTCAAAATTTTGACTTTCACACGAGAGAGTTGGGATTCGTTGGGTGCATCCTACGGCCATGTATTTGGTCTTCTGCTGGTTTACTATGAGACCCATGTTTTTGGCAGAACTTTCAAGATTTATGAAGGCATTACATAACGCATCGGGAGTTCTCGCGATTATGTCGATATTATCAGCGTAAGCTAATAGTTGCACAGAGATATCGTATATCGTTGCTCTTGTCTCAAAGGTACTATTATATCTTCATTTAATTATTAATAAATAATAAAGGAAATTAATGAATAATGCTAAAAAGAATCAAAGTGATGCTAAAAAGTTTACAATTAATAACATTCCGTCAAATTAGTTTTAAGATAAATGTACTTCTATTTATATGTAAAATTATTAATGGGCACAACACTTATGAATTCTTAAGAAAAATAAAGAACAACATTTTTCTTACCCATCGTTACACGAGTTGAGAATTAAGTTCAAAATAAATTAATGCCAAAATATTTTTTGAACAAAATTGTTGCAAATAGTGATGTACATACATATAACACCAGAAATAGGAATAGTATAAGATTACCATACAAGAAAAAAATATATACACAGAATTGTATAATGTACAGAGGTGTAAAAACATGCGATGAGATGCCAGAAAGCATGAAGAATATAAATAAGATGAATATATTTAAAAACAAATGCTATAGTTATTGTAAAAATAGTATATAATTGTAGAGCATAAGATTTACTATTAATTATAGATTGTACCATAGATTAGATTAGATGTAAATTTAAATATGTAGGTTATTACGATTATTATATAAATAATAGATTTGAGTATATAAAATGTTAAATACTAGTTAATTTACAATGTAATATTAACTAACTTAAGAAATAAATAAAATTAAAAAATTTTTTAAATATTACGGGACTCGCTTCCATAAATAAATGAAAAATATAAATAACATATATATACATATCAATAGTGAAAAAAAATACAAATATTAATATACATTTTTGATGTAGTTAGTTTTAATACTTCACCTGTCGATGAGAGGTTCTAATACTCCCGTAATAGTAAAATATTATTAACGTTAAGTAGTGACAACACAGATTATATTAACCATTTATTTTAATGATTATAATTTTTTTCTTCTCCTCTCTAACCAATAAACCGACGTTAGCAACCATTACAACATTTACGACTGCATGCAAGACAGGAGCACATAAGGGAAAATGTTTGTAACAAAATCCACTTTGACGTCATCACACAGAACCCCGTAGTCCAGTGGGCACTGGCTTCTTATACCGTGGATTCCGGGTTCGATTCCCGGTGACGTCACATCTATATGATTTTCTATATTCAGGGTATTTTTGTCATATATTTTGCTATAGTAATTGAACATAATAACCTTCTGTAGCATATGAAATAAGGACAAATGTAGACAATTAAAAAAATTTATGGAAAAAATCAGCACTTTATTTAAAAAACAAATAATAAATTAGGCATCGACAAAAGAAGTTACGTATAGGTAGAGTTCGTTCACTTTAGGAAAGCCACTTGCATTAGTGTGAGTAACAGTGCATTTACAAAAACTCGTAACACTATTTTTTTTTAGTAAATGACAAGACGCAAAAAATAAATATATAAATATTATTTCTAAATCTAAAATAAGCATAGGTATAAGTATTATAAAAAAACTTATTCCATTTTCAAAAATTAATATGATTTCAAAATTGTTATTAAATAAAATGAAAACATTGACTTTATGCCTTTTTAAATAAAATAATTGTATATATTTTTTTAATATTTCAGTTTACTGAAAATTAAAACTAATAAGTGAATCCATTACCGCATATCGCATATGTCATGGGCATTAATTATTAATCAAAATATATAATTCTATACGTAACAATGTCCGTCACCAATGCTCAAATAATAATGAGGTATAAGGGGCATAATTCTATTTTTAATAATGTCCATCACTGACGTTATCAAGACGCTACTCTGGATAGTGCTGTTCTCCCAGCATTAACTGGCAGCCGAAATATATAACAAAACCATGTCATTTTTGATGGGTTATAGCTAGTTTAAAATAAATAATATAAAAGCAGGTATAATTGTAGTTAAATAGTTATAAAATCGTATAATTAATGTTAATCAAAAAGATATTGTCGTTTGTATCAGACTCCGAATCCTCATTTAAATTTATATTAAATTGATTAAGTCTGTGGTCACCGTATCGTGATCTTGCAGTCACCGTATCTCTAAATAAAAAATATTAAACAAAGAAATGACTGCTCCGCGTGACTGCCAGTGTGATACTGAAGTGGCCAATGGAGTAGCTTTAAAAAACGAATAACACTACACAATTTACGTGCTACAGAGGGTATCACTCACACTAATGCAAGTGGCTTTCATAAAGTGAACTGACCCAACTGGTGTTGTGCAAATAGTGTATAATTAAACTTAAGTAGGTACAGTAATAAAATCGTTTCATTACATTCATTTAGAAGATTATCGTGAATATCTACAGAATTAATGCCAATTCCGTCAATAATATAAGATTGTATAAAATAAAAGAATTACACATATTTGAGAATTTTCTAGGACGTTTAACAGTAAATTGAAAAAACTAGAAAGCCCTTGAATAAACGCTGGAAATTGAACAAACGGGTCAACGCCATTGCGAAACATAGATTTTCGTGACAGTTTGGTGATTCCGTAGAAATGAAAGCGGTGACTAGTGGGAAACGACCATCGAAAATGAATTACGAGAGTAAAAAAATGCCTGAAATTTAATGCCGTTATTTGTCGGAGATTTAGTTTAAGTTATACACTTTTATGAAAATGACTCAGACAAGTATCTCGTTAAATCGTTTTTCGTTAAATATATTTATCGTTTGCAGGGTCACAAGCGTCTAGAATTTTCAGGTATTTTCAATGTTTAGTGAGGCGTGGTACAGCGAGGATATGCTATCAAGTAATACAGCTCTTGTTCGCCTATCTGCTGTCACTGGCTCGTACCTTGGCGTGATAATAGACAATGAACTCGGATGGAGGAACACGTTGTAAGTCTTTTGTTCTCAAAAATATGGAAACGAGGCTGCAAATTGTAAAGACGTTGCGTAATACGATAAGAATGTCACATTTTGCCATAGCAAAATCATTAATAAGGTGTGAATTTGGGGTTGGGGCGGTCGATATCTAAAATATATGCGCTTAATAAATATATTGTCACGAGACTGTAAAAAAGGGAAGAGTTTCACATAATCGAGGATTTGCCAATATCATTTGTCACTTACCCACGTCTCCCCATGCTTTACATTTAATGTTAATTTATAATACTTTATATCTTTTCCTACAAAGTTTAACAATAAATTAACTTTTAAGGTGATACAGTAAACATACTTGACATAGAATCTAAGTGAGTAAGCACTTTACATTTCATATTTTTCTGTATTTTCTTTATTCATTATGGATTAATTAGGTATATAATATATATTATTATAATTAGTTTTTGAACACGATATAAGTAAAATTGTCATTTTTATAAATAAAAATGAAAGCAATTTTTAATTTTGTCACGATTATTTTTAATATATATATAATTAATTAATAAAAAAAATATTTTGAATAAAATGATATGCATTTTAAGCTATATAGACTACTCTATATGTGTGCAAAATTTTATGGATAAACGTCTAGAAATAAAAGAGTTATTGATTTTTGGTTAGATCAGACTTAGATTTTCCATAGTGCGCCGCATTTCATAAAAAAATGGGTGCGCGTTCTTATGTACGCACGTTAGAAGTTATACACCTATGGCATACATAAAAAAACATGTTCTGTGTTGCACACCTTGCGTTGGAGCATAACTAGATAGAATGCGCATGCGCAATTCAAGGTATTCAATATAAACTAGACTTAACTATATGAGGATGAGGAGGAGATGGACAAATTTCATCCACAAATTACAGCAGTTCTAAAAATACAACTCACGTATGAAATTAAAGTTGTGCATGTTTTATATATTACATACAATTTCCTGGTGGAATTGGTGAATATTAGATTGTGTAAGCCAGTCGTTCGATAGGTCTTAAGCCCCATAAATACCCAAAAATACTTTCACGCCTACTTTTCCACATTAAAAATAGCGTCGTCTCTGTGAGACATCTGGAATGCATCTTTATTAGGTTAGGTTAGTTTATTCACATTTTTATTTTTTAATGCATTGTAAAATACAAGAAATACCCAAGCTTACCAATGGATTTTTTTGACTTTTTCTGCGAAAAATAAATTTTATTTTATAAAACATTAATTTATCGAAAATCTCAGAAAAGAATTCGAATGTCAAAATTTGTGAAACACGTAGTTCGAAATTTCAAAATTTATACCTTTTTTATATCATCGTATCATTTTCGAAGTCAACTGTATTGAGAAATGTGCCTTTGCAAAAATATGATAATCTGCCGTACTCGTCAATAACGCGTGTTGTCGTATGCATATTATTCTATATTGAATAAATGTAGTTCATAACTTAATTGAGATTCCGTCATGGAAGATGTCTTAATCTTACTAGACGAGTCCTGTAATACAAATTGCTTTTGACGCAGCGCTACACATGAACATGGCTGCGTTTATAAGGGTATCACAGCTAGGGCAGTTGGATTATGGAGCGATCTACGTGAGCTCTTCAAGATTCTAAATTCGCAGGGTTTTGTGTCTAGACATCGTCTTGACGTTCGATAAATTTGGCGCCCGCACGCTACTCATCTGGTGACTTGGAACACATTTAGAAAGAAAAATGAGAGCGAAAATATAAAACAAAGAAATTGAAACCAGAGCATTTTGTTATGTCTAATAATATCCATTAGCGAAAAGAATTATTTAACAAATATTAATTCTATTAAGATACCGTGAAATGGGGTAAATTTGTGAAACTTTTTTTTAAATGTATGTGCTATTTTTTAAAAAAAATTGTATACTTAATAACGTCACCACAAAATCATTTTGCTCTTTTTGAAGAAGATTTTAATTTGTATTTACATTTTTTTATTCGGTTAAAAATAAAATTTGTCTTAAACTTACACTAACCGTGCATACATTAAATTTTATAAAATATAATTATTTTATGATGTGACATCTGCATTCCTTTTCGAACACGATAATATTTTTTCTGTTTTTTTTTTCATTCTCTGTTAGATTATGCTATTCCTTTAGTCCTTTTAAATATTTGTGTATTTATTTTCTTTCTGTGTGGAATTCTCATTTTGTTTGTATTTTTTTTATCATTTTCATGAATATCTGTGTTATATGTTGATTTATTTTTGAAGTATTTTATGATTTAAGTTTTGATATATGAAAATCATTTTGTAATGTTTTTTTAAACTTTTATTTCCTAAGTTAGTTAACATGACAGTACTGCATATTAACTAGTATTTTACACTTTTCATTCTACAATCTTTTACGAATATTTTATCTATAATAACTTACATATTTACATTTACATATTCTATAGTATTATACAATCTATAATACATCTTAATCTGTAATATAATCTATTCTATGGTACAATCTATAAACTAATATATAATACATCTTATGCTCTACAATTTTTTACTGTTTTTATAATAATTATAGCATTTGTTTTCTGAATCAGTCATTTTATTTATATTCTTCATATTTTCCAGCATCTCATTATACATTTTTACACCTTTGTACATTAAAAAATTTTGTGTGTACACTTTTTTCTTATTCTATTCCTATTTCTGATATTATAGTTATACTATTTACAGTAATTTTGTTCAAAAAATATTTTGTTACTGAGAATTTTATGTACAAATATGAGAACGTTATAAATAAATTTTATTTCTATCCAATTGAGTGTTCTCATTTTTTTAATTCTGTGAATTTACTTGTCCTTGTTTTACGATGAGGCAATTAAAATCCATTTACATAATTTAATTAATTAAAAAATGTATCAATTTCTACATTTAACAATTTTTTAAAAAGAAATACGAATACGGAATACATGTCGCATCAATATTCTTACTATTTTCAAGATAACCTAAACGCTTGTGTTATGAAAATAGGACTAACTTGCTGGTGTCCTGGACGGGGCTTGAACCACCGACCTCCTGATCACTAGGCGAGCGTCATGACCATTGCATCAACAAGCTACTCAAAGATACTCAAGCTACTCATTTTCATCGCTCTGTTTTCAACATCAAGAAGATGACATTGTGCCAAACACTGATTATTTTTGATTTGATGACAGAAAGAGAGAAATAGACTGCGATGGACGATTTCAGTGTGGATGATAAGCAGTGATAAAGTACCCACCAAGGTGTGGAAAGTGTTCGATAGTGATTAGAGCGATACATCGACGTGAAACAGAATTTCTAGATAGAAGTGGAAGATTCTAGATTCTAGAAGTGTCTCGTGCGAAATTTAGTGATAATTACAGAATAGATCTCCAGTCCGTCTTAATTCATGTCCAGTGATTTAAGTTAATTGATAAAACTTTAATTAATTTCAAGTATTTGATCTGTCCTCCCTGCCATGATCTCTTGACCACTGTCACATGACCTTGCCCCGGGGGACAAATAATTTTTGCTGACATGTTTTACCTTTGATCCATCATATTTATTTGATATTTTGACATCAAACCATTTCTTCATTAATTATTAATCCCAAATTTTCCCAGCAAAGTTGCTAAAGTATAATTCAATTCTATACTTATTGTAAAAGAGAACAGTTTTGAAGATAATGTTTCTCCCTATCTCCTCTTCTCATGGGAAAATTATCTGTTTTATTATGTAAGTACCTACGTTGCATCGTAAATGTTCCTCAATAACATGTTTAACTTGAATGCATTAATGTACAAAGTCTTAATAAATTGGCAATTGTAGGCTCAATGAATATTACAATCGATTTTATATAGTATGTGATGAATTTCTACCGCCAATAGTTTGTATAAGTGAATTTTGAATATAGTAGTTTTTGAAAGAAGTTTTGGTATCTTAAGCAATCAGTTAAAGATTTTCTCAGGTTTTCACGACCGTTCAGAATCTTTTGTGTGCAGTTTTGGGATATTCTGCCGTGTATATCTGAACTGTCTGGCCGACGTTTCGAATCCCATTTCAGGGTCTATCGTGCATCTACATGGCAGATTATCCCAAAAAACTGCACATAGAAAAAACAGTTAGTTTTAGTGTAGCGTGAGGTATGATGGAGAAAAATTTTCTTACAAATTTTCATATTGAATGATTTTGGAGTCGTTTTGTGGTGTAGCATTTTTTCAGTGAATATTTTCAATGATTTTTTGAGTGTGATCCAAAACTGTTCAGAAATATAATCGCTGTTGTTGCTAATAAAGACGATTATTGATCGACGTGTTTTATTAATTAAAAACCCCTTTGCCACGGGGATGTTTTAAAAGATTTTCTTGTTTCATTTTTATAAAGACAAAATAAAATTTACCACCCCTATCAAACACGGAGAAAAACTAATGAGCATGTTATTTAAAAAAACTAACCCATAAAAACCAAGTTTTTATTATACTCCCTTTCTCATTTACTAGTGGAAACTGGTTTGGCGCTTAGCCTACGCGTTGGGCTTCGGTCGGGCGACGCTACGAAAGGGAGTAATAAAATTTTTCCAAAAATCCAAAATTATACTATAATCAGGTTTAGTGCCTACCAGATGCGCAGCAGTCTCTTCATACAACTGAGTAAGTTGTATGAAAAAACCATTAAAAATTTGAAAAATCCAAAATTATATACAATTATAAATTTAAAAAAAAAATTTGATAGATCTTCTTGATTGTCGCCAAGAGTCTGCTTGCAAAGTTTCAGCTCAATTGGGTTACGGGAAAAGGGTTAAAAATAGATCCAAAGTTTTTTCGTCAGACAAGCAACCAGACGCCACGAGTTAAAAGAAAGGGAGTAAAAAAAGTCCAAATTAGGAATAAAACATAGACATGCATCTTAAATTACTATTGGACTATTAAGAACTACTAAAAGCAATTAAGACAGAAAATATAAATATGTATGTAAAGGAAATCCTAATGTGGCTAAAAGGTGTCTAATATAAATGAATAACTTTGTATATATTGGATATCTCTGGCACTCCTAATGTTATATAAAATATTTATATTTCACATTGTATAATACTGATCATGTTTTATATA
This sequence comes from Agrypnia vestita, assembly GCA_016648135.1. Taxonomy (NCBI): domain Eukaryota; kingdom Metazoa; phylum Arthropoda; class Insecta; order Trichoptera; family Phryganeidae; genus Agrypnia; species Agrypnia vestita. The sequence goes on along the minus strand of JADDOH010007862.1, from coordinate 121,463 downwards.
AATGATAACGATAGTCACATTTATATTTCAAGATCACTCTTATTTGAGGGTGTATGTATAATCCTATTCTTATATATATTTTTGCACTAACTGCAAACCGTGAAAAATCACGGGACATAATAATTGCAGGATTTTAAAGCGGAAAATTCATGGATGGGAACCATTAATTTTTTTACTACTTACTTACCTCCACGCCGTTTCCACGTGGGCAGAGAGGATAGAGAGCCACATTCTTCTGTCCCCACAGAATTTTTTTTAACCTCATCCACATTTATACATCTTCGCATGCAAGCTCGACGATTGTTGAAGCTTCTAACAGGACCATCTTCCAATTTTTGGTTGATCTGATCATAACACGTCTGCGGTCACTCTCTCTTTCTGGCACCATCAAAATTTGCATTTTATACCTTTCTTACCATTCTTTCCTCACTCATTCGCTCAATACGCCTAAACCATCAAAATAACCCTTTTTATTTCTATTAATTATGCTTAGATCAGTTTTGTATTTATTCCTAATATCTTCATTCTTTACTCTATCATAATGATTTACCACACATACCTCTAAAAGATTTAAACTACTGTATTCAGTCTACTTTCGTTACAGTTTTGTTTTTTAATAACTATCCATTAAACCTATAACTAATTTCATCGACATAAAACCTAAATTATATTTACAGCAGCAACAATTTAACGACAAATTTTTTAATGAATATTTGTTGCTGATCATCAGTGTTTTTGTTGTAATTCCACGCACGTACATTTGAAATTAGGAGAGTAAATATTGTATTGTTGTATATATTGTTAAACAATTATAATTTAATTTCATTCTCTTTATGAAAATCGATGTTATTTAAGTTTTTTCTTTAATGTATTCCATTGTTGAATATAAACTTTCGTAGGGATTGTTTTACAAAGTTTTTACCTCTGTTAGTAGACTAATGGTAAGGTTGGGTTAGGTTAGGTTAAAAAAATTTCTTTCTTTTTAATTTTGCCCTTTTGTTCAGCGTTCTGTTGGCGCGTTACTGTCTATACGCGGTTGTAGGGATATATCTGCGCGCAGTTGTCGGGGTGCCCATTGCATAACACGGTTATTTTTGTAAATAAAAAAATATTTCCTTGATTTTTTTAAAAAGAAATAGCTTTTGTTGACGCACAACTCCAGTTGTGTTTTTGAGACCTCTTCTAGCGCGTGGACATAATTTATCTCGTAAGCTAGACATGCCATCGTTTTACGTCACATATTTTTAGGATGATCAAACCGATCATCAAGCCGGTGAGTCTAAACTGCTACTAATATTGTCACGAACGGAATGCTGGGGAACATGGGCGTGCACTCAATTTAATTATAATTCAGAAATAAATCATAACACAATAAAAAAACTAAAAATTGTGACGTCATCACTTCAGTTCTGATGTGATGATGACATATGGTGATAGCTTAACTGTTATTATTTTATTATTGTATCCTATTATTTTAGGTGTAAGTAAAAACTACGTAATGTAGTCTTAACATAACTGACATGTTTAATCTATTACTAAAGAAAGTCACTGGACACGAATTAAATGTCTCCCAAATATTTCACACACCTATTATTGAACAGTTCCTTAATTCACACTAATTGACGCTACTTATGTCGCTTAGATCACTTCTGGTAAATTCCGTTCAATGCTCGCTCATAGAAACTACTCGCCCCGATGTTCCTTTATTCCATATCACTGCTGGTTGCACTGGGCTCGCTCTCTTGGTAGTATCGTGTGTTGTCGTATGAATCACTGGTCACTCTGGTTTCGTTAATAATTGAATTGACCAATCCCGCGTTGCGTGAAGCCTTTTATAGATAAATTCCTTCAGTCAGATTTATTCTGGAGATTGCTAGAGAATAAATCGAACTGGAGAATTTGAGAACAGTTAAATTTTTATGATAAATAAAATGTTAAATAGTTTTTAGTGTTTAATTTTTCCGCCACAGGCACGATCCTTTGACAATATTGTAGAAAAATATAAATGTATTAAAAAATATGACAGAAGAATTAATGAACAGTAAATAAAGCTTCGCATGTGTTTAAAATAAAAACTAACGTCTTTAATAGTATGGATACCTTCATAACCTAAATCCATGACTATTGTACGCCACTGCTCAGGGCAGGTGTTATTTCAAAGTAGTCGCCACCAATGCTCTGATTCTCTCGAGAATTCGTCTGAGCGTGCCAAAAGACGTACCTCTAAGCAAACACACATCTGAGGTGATGATTTTTGAGATAAAAACATGTCAATATTATGTTAAATAATAGTGGGCGACGAACGATTTGGGGAGCTAACAAACTCGGAAGACGACATAGAAAAATGACAACTTTTATCTTCGAGAAATAACATCAATAAATAACGAAAGTAAACCGAAGATGACCGTCGCAGGTGTAGTCTGCAACGGTGCCAACCTGATTCTTCAGCTAAATAAAATACAGTTTAATTTATTTGTTTTTTATATAACATTTACATAAAAAACACAAATTTAATTCGCAAATATAAAATAAGTAAGAAATATATAAACAACAAATTACATGTTAGCTGTAACCCATCAAAAATGACGAAACATTAGTTCGCGTCTTTGCTAAGCCCTAGTATATATTTATAGTACCTTTTTGCGGTCCACGGAGAGGTGGCCGTAGCAACATTATTTTTTTAATAGAGATGCGAACACGGAATACGTGTCACATCAATATTCTTAGTATTTTCAAATCAAGCTAAATGCTTGTGCTATGAAAATAGGACTACTTGATGGTACCGAGTGAGATTCGAACCCGAGACCTTTAGATCACTAGATCACGAGACTAATGAGACTAACAAGCTACTCAAATGCAAACAAACGTTGCGATACAAAATAAAACAAACAAAATACAAACATGCGTTGAGAGTCTGTTTCGGGTTTGCTGGCCAAAGCCCCATCTGCGGTTGTTTAATTTCGTTTCTCAGCCGTGAATTCAAACAAAATTACGGACGCTACACGGGGACAGACATGTTTGATGATAAATTATTTAACAGATTAAAAACCAGCTATTCTAAAGTGTGCTGGATCCAGGCTGAAGAGATGAGTTTTCTAAGGGGGGGCAACGGAAGTCACACTGATGGACGTGAGAAGTGCTAACATAAGACATACACACTCGGCATGGAGCCTCTACTATGTAGAGAGAAATGACAAATGAGGCTTGGACATGTGCTAAGATTGCCAGAGGAATAAGGACTAAGAAGTATCCTCTTAGCAACTCCCAAAGGAAGGTGACCGGTTCCAGATGAAGCTAGGAGAAGCAACAAAAGTGTACGAAAACAGGATGGGTCTTGACTGGTTAACATATACGAAAGCAGCACAAGGCAGGGGAATATGGAAACATTCTGTGCATAATGGAAGACAATAGAATCTTTGTTTCCTCCCACAAACTTATTTTTAACTGAATCCTTAACCCGTGCAACGCCAAGAATGAACAGCTAGCATTGAATAAAGTTTCCACGATTAAATTTTTTTTAGAATAGCGCCAGAAAGTAGGTACTTGCCCAAACATCTGAGATAAATTTGCATTTTTTTGTCTGAGTTTATGTATTCGTGACCCCAAAATGCATGTTAAATGCATTGTCATTGATATCGTCGACGTGCAAAATTTCAGCTCGATTGGATGACGGGAAGTGTGTTAATTTTCACTTCCAAGATTTTCCCACAAGAAATCAAGACCGGCGTTGAAGAAGAAGTTAATACAAAGGATTGAAAGATGATTCAAAACCAGCCCTTTTCAAAATTTGTGTGAAGCGCCCTTGAGGTGAAATTTTTGTGAAAATGGTGCTTCTTAATTACCCATTTTTATAATTATTGTCATATTAAACAAAAATTGTTTTGTATATCATAGAACAGTGTTAAAAATTACAAAATTGAAAATAATAACGTTAAAGCAAACTTGTAATCTGCTGGGTTTAGCACACCTCACGTATAACGACAGGTTATATCTCGATTTCATCCCCGGAAACGTGAAAATATGAATCTGAAATCTGAAACTTTGAAGGCGAGTCCTCGCATCCCTTCCCAAACAAAGCTGCGATTTCATCGAAATCCCGTGTCATCCCCTAAAAGTTTGACAAGGGGTTGTATTCAGTGGCAAATATAACATTTGAGAAGTTTACTCTCTGCGCCGCGAGGGAGATATAAATAAAAAGATAAATTTTATCAAAACCGAAAGTCTCTGCGAAATATCATTCCGGTCTAATATTATATAGTCGGGTTGGAATTTCTAATCTGGACTTTGTGAATTTCTATTTGGCTGAAAAACATTCTCATGAATTATTCTGCGAAGGAAGTGGGGGTACGCTTTTATATGGGGCCGACCCGCCTCACAAGTTTGACCTCAGTCAAATATATGTCTACTTTAAAAGCGCTCCAACGCTATGTTTTAAATTCCTCATAACAGTAAAGTTATCACACGCATAATGTCTATTCAATATACAAAGATATACGATAAAAAAATGCCATGGGATCGTGGGCAAATGTTTCACTTAAAACTATTTATTATACAAAGTCACTGGACATGAATTTAATTGGAGCACTGTTAAATTCTCACTTAACGTTTCTAGAATCTTCGCGGCACTTTTTCTCTTATTTCGTAAATCGCACTAATAATCACTCCCAAATAGCTTGTCTCTCATATACTGATACACTTTACTTATATCGCCAGGGTTCGCACCAGAAAACGTCTCGCTCGTCGGTAGGTACTTTCTTGATTTACTATCGTTGGAATCACACACGCACTAGCAACATACGTTGCACGATTTCACTTTCAATGGTAATGGCCCGCTGTTAACTCCAACATACAATGTTATTGCTCATCTGTGTTCATGTCGCCTTTTCGATGCTTAGAAAACTCGATGGACCGTTCGATAAATTTCGATAATGCGTAATTCCTTTCGATTTTACCATCTCGTGACAAAACTAAAAATTTAAATTATCGTAGACTAGTTTAATATGCTGAGCTATGTTACTATGTACATACTTATATCAGTATCTATCACGCGGTAGAATTATTAATGTTACCTTTTTATAAAATATTAAGTACAAATTTACTCAGTTGTGGTACGCATAAGTCATATTTTTTTTAAAGGCTAAACTGGTTTCAGTTTGATTCAAGTCTCTGACTTGTGTTGAAGTGTTGTGTCATCGGTTTGCCAGATTATTGCCAGATTGTCCGACAGCTTATTGCCCGACAAGGCCACTTTCCTTCCTTTTTTTACCAAACAAATGTTTACGTCATGCATACATTCATGCTTCAATGTATTGACTACAGGCATGCTGTCTTACGCTAGCAACGCGTGTTTGTAGAGAACTAAAAAAAATTCTTCTTTTTTAGTTATCTAATTTATATATTATTTTAAACAATATTTTTATATGTAGATATGTTCTAGAGAACACAATTACTAGATTTTGTCCACAGATAGAGAATTATTAATTACTGTAAATTATAAAAGTCTTACAGAGACAAAGGTATTTATATGGAAAACGTGTATCAAAGTCTTAATAGGGTGGCCCAGGGCTTTTGACCATAACTTTTTTTTATAATGGTCTAGTCATTCCTACGCGTAAATATTTTATTTAGGACTAGCTGTGTCCGCGCGGCTTCGCACGCGTTGATTTTTAGAACACTGTTTGGATCGTCATAGAACTTTCGTAAACCTTCTAAAACATTCTCCTTCCAGAACTTTCAAGAAATTCAAATGTACAGTAACCTTCTAGACACACCAACACATTCCGCCACTTAGTTTAGAACCTTATAGAACTTTCGGGAATTTTCTAGAACCTTCTCCTTCTAGAACTTTCTAGAGCAGATTTTTCCGAAACCTTCTAGACTCAACGACACAGTCAGCGCGCCTATTTTGAAATAATCTGAAGCACTTGCGGCCTTCCCATAACAAAACAATGTGCTAGAAAGCACATTTTCGTCACCCACTCCCACCCACGCACAGCCACCCCCACCAAACTCGCATATTTTCGATGTGACACCAAGGGCTATCCACCACCATAACCACCGGTGGGTGTTTGTGGCTGGCTGTGAAGAAAACTTGGCGGGTAGGGAAACACGGGTATTCTATATTTACATATATATATATATATTGATTGGCTAAAATATTATTAGTTTATTACATGTATTTACTGCACACATAGTGAAGGATAGAAATAATATTGTGGAAATTTTGAATGTTGACTGAAACATTCTATTACCGCGTTAGTTGCGTGCGCCAGCAGTATTGCCCATAAAAAACAAATATATTTTTGATACCAGTTTATTATGCCAAATTTGCCAGGCTGATTGCCTACAATTAGGAGCACGTTGCGTCACGCTGCTTTAATGGCACGACACAAATAATCTCGCTATTGGTAAAAAAAAAAAATATTTTTGGAAGCTTTTCTATTAAAATTGTGCTTTTTTAATGTCCCAAATAAAATATAACCGCGAAAACTAACAAAATATAACCCGCAAACAAAATATAACGAAACTAACGAAAATTATTTGGTACACGGTCTGGTTTTACAGCTGGTTGAGCTTGTAAATTTTGAGACAATCGTGAAAAGGTCAATCTAAATGCTCTTGAAAAGAATAATGTCTTTGTAAATAAGACGCGCGGTTTTACAATAATAAATTTTTGGATGAAAAGGCTCTGCTTGGAAAGTAATATTTTTTTTAAATCGTCTGTTGTACTAGGACATTTATGTAAAAATAAATGTGTTTTAAATATACGGGAATGAGAAATACTTTAACCATGTCCCAGGCCTCTCGCCTAAAGAAGAGGTTTAGTTCATCTCTGCACAATTTTATATTCTGTGTTCGCATTATTTAAATGTAGATATTTGTTTATCCCACGAGTTTAAGTGTTGCAATCGTCTAACTAGATTGCTTTGGAGAAGTTCCGGTAGATGCGCTGGCGGTCTAGGCCCCCTTTCCCTGTCGGCTAATCCGGTAAGGTGGTCTCCGCATTGGTGCGTCTAGTTTCGTTGGAGCGCCGCTAGATGTCTCCAGGTGACCGCCTCACCACAGCACCATCAAATATGTTTGGGAATTAAATGGCAAGATAAAGGCACAAATAAGAAGCCATCAATATTAAGATTTACATATTTTGCGTCTGTTTCGGTCAAATTTATTTACGTGTGTGGGTGCACATCGTCATTGATAATATCAGTAAAACAAAGGACATCTGTACAGTATACTATTAAGAAAAGGTACAAAAGAAATCAATAAAAATTTAAAATATTTATACACATTTTAAAATAACGCAGAAAATTATAAAAAAAACTGTTATGTAAAAAAATATACATAAAAAGAAAATTAGCTGAATAAAACACTACTTCATGCAAAAAATGAATGAGCCAACAAAGCTTTGAGTAAACCAGTAAAACATTGGCGGATTTTAATATAGAAACTATAACTGTACCAGAATCAACTGCATGTTTCTTTTTAACGTTGTCAAGCTGTCATGGAATACGTCTACAAACTCACTGTATTCATTGCCCAGTCTATGTAGTCTAAGCAGTGAAGAGTATACGTTGTAAGTTGTTCGCGTATTATCGTAGCAAATTATAGCTTTTGAACGTGTTGACAATGCAATTCTAAGATATACTTGAGAAAGATTGCAATCATGTCATTTTGAGAATTTAGGATTTTTTACATTTATATAATATATAAAGGATATTAATTTTCTTCTATCTCACAAACAAGCATGTTGCGTTCTTTCATAAGTATATTGTAATTGATTGAAAAAAAGGGTGAATTTTATTTAAAATTCGCCCCCGTGAAAAATCACGAGACATAATAATTTCAGGTTTTTGAAGCTTATTCATAAAATAATATTAATATTCTTAAATGAAAACCATTTTTTTTTCTTAAATTGAATACATTTGCTTAAATCTAAAACTTAATGCAAGGAAATAATAATACAAAAATGTCACGACCATTTAATTTCGACCCCGATTGCGTGTCATACTCTAATTGTCTAAACTGACAGACAAGAAATTATTATATTAAGAAAATTGACAAATCTTAAGAATTCATGTTGAATTGTGTCTGTTGTCTGTACATTAGGAAGGGCTACTAATGTATGGGAAAAAAATCATATTGTATGCAATTGTAATAGTAAAAGAAGATTGCTAAATGAGGTATATTACAAATTGATGTCGCGAAGAAATGCTGAAGCAATGTCTTTTGCTGCTCCGTCTGATTCTCCATAAAAAGGATCGCAAGTTCTTTGATTGTAGCTTTTAACTGTATTAAAAATATGATGTTTGCCACTAAAGAAATTGTCTGTATGTCTTATTTTCTTTTTATAAATAAACAAACCGACATGTAGAAGTACCGCCATTTTTGATGGATTACTAATAAAATACTTACTTTGATAAAGTATTCCAAGCAAACATGGAGCGTACCGGAAACGCTTTGGAAACTTCCGATTGCATTCGCATGCAAATTTCATCAATTAATATGGTAATCCCCTTTTTTATCGCGCTGGGGTCTAAACGAGCTTCGTCGTGCTGTAGAATTAATAACACTATTTACCCACGGGGGCGCGAAAACGATCAACGTCACCAACGATCGAATGATAAAATCGCTCCAAAGTGCATGAATATTGCATCATTCGCTATATATCTATGGCATAATTGGATGAGGAGGGTGTGTTAGATCAGTCATGGATCCACTGTCAAAATTACAAAAATGCATCATGCGTGTAATCACCAAGAAATCGAGAATGTTTCCTTCAGATGATTTGTTTGGAATATTTAACCTTCTTGACCCGAGGCAATTATATCTTAAAACCATACTTGTAAAATTCCACAACGACAAGGTAAATTTTAAGCGTACACAACAAACACGGGTTACAAGGCGGGCAAATGCAATTAATTTCGAGGTACCTAAAATGAAAAGGTCTTTTGGACAAAGACAATTTAATTTCACTGCCCCGCTTGTTTTTAATAAGTTACCAAATGAAACTTTCAAATTACAATACACAAATCTTTTAAACACCGTATCACTAATTTAATAAAAATATCAGGTAGAAGGTATGCTGAGGAAGTGATCCGCCCTTGACCTCTAAATGTCTAAATAGACAAAATCTGCTTTATATAACTTCAAGTATACTCTAACATCGTATTTATTTTTGTATCTACTTAAATTTTTTATTTTTTGTATCTTATCTTTTGTGTTTATTTTTGTATATACGTAAATGTTTATCTTAATTTTATATGTATATTTTCATTTCTTTTAGATTTATGTTTACTAAATTCTTTCTGCTTTCCATTTTATGTTTATACTTCTCTGCGATTGTTATTTCTTACTCTTACATAAATATCAAATGAGAATAACTGCCACAGAACAGTTTCTACCTAGTGTGGCAGTTATTAGTAACTTATATTAAAACAAATGTAAAATAAATAAATAAATAAATATCTACGTACATAAATTTGAATTTCACGCGCAATGCGAATCCGATTGAACCCATGTTTTTGAAGGCATGCTTCATTTGGCGCATTTAGGGTTAAATTGTTTTTGTAACGGAAGTTGTGCACGCAGCATGTAGTGGCACTCGTAGCGGAAATGCGATACCAGAACTAACGACGCCATATTGAATTCAGATTCTGTTTATATGCGAGTTCACGACTGTTTCGATCCTTCGATTTTATATATTGGAAAAATGATGAATTTCGGCGAACGTAAAGTTTTTAAAATTGATGATAATACCAAAACTTTACAGAAGTTGTAAAAACCTCCATCAAAGTTGATTGATCCGAACAAATTAGAACTGAAATACTAAATAAGCCTACTCACTTAAGATTATTTTGAGTGTATTTAACCCTTTCCACTCTAATGTTGAGAGTGAATTGTGCAGAAAATTTTAAAATAGGAGATTTTTGAATTTATTACATCTTTTGGTGCATTGAGGGTAAAATTTTTATTTTTATCTTTAAAAATAAAATCTTTATTTTTTATTGTTATTGTGTTTTAATAGAATGCATGTAGTCTTGCATGAAGTCATGTGGGACCACAAAATGTGCGCGCATCTATTAAACTGTCAAAAATTTAGTCACTTGAAATTAGTGTTCCAGTAATATAAACAATATATTTTCGACCATACTTGAATCATGTATCAATCATAAAAATGCTCAATTCAAAAGCTGACGAATGATTGGTTATTGAATTGAAAATTATAACTGTTACATTGAATTACGATTTAAGGTGTGTAATCGAAATGCCAAAAGAAAATTCTCGTACAGATTTCTGTATTTCATGTTATTTTAGATGTTTTTGAAGATTTTTTTTTCGTCACCATTCCAAAAACAATTTAAAGCGATATTTGAGAAATCATTTATTTCAAAAACGACTTAAATTTCAAATATTTGTTTTCAAAACAAAAAAACACATTCATTCATTCGACATTCAATGCGGCTGTCAAAGTTCTATTGTTTCGAAACTTTTGAATACGGAAGTGTTCTAAGCCGAAAATCAATAAAACATGAAAATAGGTAGACACTTGGACATTTTTTGAAAATGCACACGTATTTTGGAAAGGAGCAACGTCTCAATAACGAAGCTATATTGAATTATTGTCGCTGTCAGATTTTTTTTGCATGCTAGTTCACGATTGTTTCGACAGATTTTTAAGAAAGTTATTGCTAGCCCCAATTATTATAAATTCTATTTTAATTATTTTCATGAAATTCAATAAAATAATCGAAAATAATCAGTAGATTCTTACAACTCAATACTATGAGAGTCATTACTATATAATTTTGCATTTATTTTAGATTGTAAGGATAACTTCTTCCGCGCGTGTATGAGTAGGTACACGCATGAATTTTTAAAATGATATTGGTACATATATGTTCATGAATCATGTGTGAATTTTCGGCCATATCAATTGCGTTGTATGTTTTTGACATGCAAATAAGTAAGAGACGTTTTGTTCCGAAATTATTAAATTTTATACAAAAACCTTATTGTAAAGAAATTGCTGAGCTTATTAAACGAAGTCGTTGCTAACTCAGTATTGCTTAAATGGTGACGTCACAGGTGTACAGTTATTACGTCGAAGCAATTTTCCAACAGTCTCAATGGAAGCGACCATTCAATGGAAGCCTTAACGGAAGAACCAATACCTCAAGTTTTTCTTACTTTCCTTACTGTTTAATTTATTTATTTCAATATATTTCATCGATTACCACGGTAATTTATTCAAACCACCAAGTAAAACAGTCAATTAAGAAAGTCAGCTGTAATTTTTACTCCGTTTGCGTAAACCATTATGACCAGAATTGTGGAATAACAAGTCATGGATACTGCACCATGGCAATGCGTCATTTCTTTCTTCATGATTTTGATCTTGACCATCACTCGCCCCCCTTGAAATAATTGTGCATCCAAATAATCTATTCCAAATTATTAAATTAGGTTAAAAACATTAACTTTGAGACTTCTACGTGAGTTTAATAATGTATTTATTTTTGACTTTTTTTTAATTTTAAATGGTAGTCAGTTTAATACTTTACCTGTCGATGAGAGATTCAGTTTGTTTCAAAACTAAGGTAGAAAAATATAAATATAAAGTTAAAATCATGTAGAGGTAACAAAGTTTATGCCAAATCCATCAATAATATTATTACAAATTAAATTGAAATATTATTTTGCATGGTTACTCTTAAGGACCGTACGGAAAAATTTATTTCACCCCCTCACCATAGTATAAATTTTTATCAACAAGTCAGTGATTCTAATAAATATACATATACTAATATATCTAAGTATGTAAATGAATGATTGCCTGCTTTGTCTGTACTCAAACTTAACATTCTGTAACTCTTTGTAAAGAACGTGTTATAGTCCTAATGAGCATGGTTAGAGGAATATTAATATTGAATGAATTTATCTGCTTTTAAAAAGGATGTCACTCCACTTCAGTGACCTAAATGTTTCGTACTAATTTTTTTTCTCCGTGTTTTTCTTGAAACAAACTGAACACGAAAATTTTTTTGCAATAAGTGTTTTCTCTTTCCTTGTAAGAGATCATTTTTAATAGGTATTTTGAAATTTTTGGCTTTTGTTAAATCTTGTGAAAACTTACAAGTGCATGCTACGGATTTATTTTTTTGATTTTTATAATTTCTAGAATCTTGATTTAAAAAAATTCTTATAATAATAAAAATATTTGGATCATTTGTATAGCGCCGTTTTCGTTAGTACTCACCTCAAGGGCGCTTTCGTATTTTATAACACTAAAGAAAATATACTTACTCCACGTCACTCTCCCTGACATCATAATCTCATCCACCTTCAGCCTGGATGAAAATAGAAACATCGTTATTATTTATAGACTTTGCAAAACATTGGTACTCCTCCCTCACACAGAATCATTTTTAACTAAATCTTTAACCCAGACAACACATCAGCCCTGATGATGGCCCCTGCAATGGGATCCGAAACGTCGACCAGAAAGATTGGCATAACACCCCATAAGATACAAACCAGAAGACTTTAATCCAGATGTTTGAACATGGATTGGAAATGGATTTGGTACAGGTTTATGAAGATGTAGGTTATGAAAGGAAATACGCTCTCGCTTTGTTTTCAGAAGGGCCCTATGTCTCACTGTGTTCTTCTGGTTCACTTTGTCCCCTATCTGAAGGACCTCACAGGTCAGCACAGTCAAGCAGTTAAAATTCAAATGTTCCAAAATCAAGAAATATTGTGTCAAAGCAGTAGAAATAAGATTTTAGTAGAGCGTGCACTATGGAAAGGAGAAGGTGGATATGTTCAATGAAATCTGGTGCTCCTCGTAAAGACCTAACGCCGGGTACGATCCGCTAATAATATTTATTACTAAATACAATTTGAAATCAATAACAGAAGAATACATAAGAAGTAAATCATTTTAGAAGTTGCAATACAGAAATAAGAGAATACAAACAAAACGAAATATGTGAAAGGATAGTGTAATATAAGGCCTCGAGAAGCATTATCTTTAACATTATATTCCAGAAGCTATATTTAATAAATCAAGAGCTCTCACGAAAGTATCCTTTGCTAAAACAATGGCATTGTCTCAATCCCTTTCATTCCTAACAGGAGTTTCGTTGAATATTGAATGCTTCGAATGGCGTTGAAACATGCTAAAACTCTAAAGGTTAACACCACGAACCGCCCAGAAGTGTTTTAAATATATCGCCGCATGAGAAGAATTCTTCAAATACTCTGGACAGATCTGTACGCCAATTTTGAAGAGCTATCGGCCGATTGTGTCAACTTGGTTTAAGGTAATCATTTTTTTAAACATAGATTTTTGCAAGATATATTGCAGATGTCTCATAGAGGCGAAACAATTTTTTATCGGAAATTAGATCCGGAAATCTTTTTTGAGTGTTCATTGGTCTTACGACCCATCGTACGGCTGGCTCAAGTAACCACTTTGCACGATATTACGTTCGCCAATTCCACCCAGTGATAACTTAAGCCAGTCATACGATAGGTAAGCCAAAAAGGACTTCCATACCTACTTTCCCATATTGTTTCATCTCTACGAGACTTCTATAATATATCTTTATTAATGTTGTCCCTCTGTAGATATAGTCCAGTATTGTGTTCTTGAAAAATTTAAAATATTCAATTTTATTATTTTTGCGTTTTTTGTGTATGTGACACCAAATGTACGTAAGATGCAATGCAATGACAATGCATCTTACGTACGTTTGGGGTCGCATACACAAACGCACACAAAAAATGCAAATTAATCTCAGATGCTCGTGCAAGTACCTACTTTCTGGTACTGTTCTTAAATTATTTAAATCCTGGACACTTTACAATTTATTTCTTTATTTAAAATTGCTACAAAACAAAAGCTGGTTGTTTTTCTGTAAAATAATTAATTTAATATTAATTGTTATTTTATAAAGGATTTATGAATGAAAGCTTTATTTTTATTGGTTAATTTTTTACATAAATAGATCTTGTAGAAATTTTGATATTAAAATTAAGAAACTTTTAAGATATAAAAATAGCAATAACTATTCTTAATTTTCTAATCATCTTTATATAGTAAAAATATTTTTTTCAATATAAATAAGGGTTTACATAGAAATAACAAGTATGACAAAGTGAAAATTATAAATATCCAAACATTTTTTTTGCAAATAGTAACCATATAAATTTGTTTTCACAACACATACGCAAATTTCTATGTATATAAATTAACACTTCACTGCAAAGAAATGTATTATTTTTCTTACCTTTAATGTCAAAATGTTATTTAATTTTTTTGAGAATAATGTTAATTTCAGTATAGATTTAAACATAAAATGTTTACGATCTTTGGCTATTCGTTTTAGTCGGTAACTCTTATAGGTCCAGAGCGGAAAATAATAATCATTATATTAAAACTACCCTGTTGACTAGCCCTGTTAACATAAATTCTTAAAGGAGGGCGAACACGTTCAGTTTGTAAATTCTGGCGCTAGTTGCCAGACACCTAAGGGACTCTCACAGGATTCATTTATCAGTGCCATTTGAAATGAAGCACTTATTTTATTTTCGTTTAAAGTAATGCAATACTTTGGAATTCAGATGGCGCTTAATTTTTGTTAATTTTAAAATAATAAAATATTGATGTTCAAACATCCATTCTGCAACATAATCCAAGAATATTGAATGTTAGAATCTTCGGTATAGTTGAGTGTCCTGATTTCAAAATGAAACAGAACTGACGCTCTAATAAAGAAAAATATTATATCAAATATTCGAAAATTGCATCATAAACTGCTCCATACGCGTCATTTTTAGATCCATAGAAAAAAGATATACTAAAAACAAAACTTAAACCATAAACAATATAAATTATTATCCCAATTATACTAATTTAGTTGTCTGTCCATCCGTCTGTCTGTCCGTCTGCAACTTCCGTAACTTTTTAAAAGTAAATTATTTTTCTTCTTCTTTTTTCTTTTTATTGTTTTTCTTTTTTTTCCTCTTTTTTTATATAAATAAATATAACTTACTCCTGACATGTAAAAGAATGGTCATTTTGACGGGTAGCTAGTGCAATAAAAATCAGGTACAAATAGTTAATGCGTTCAGTATTATCATATTTCTACTGTGTAAACATTTGGTATTGTCTATAAATAAAATTGTCTTCATGTTAATCTTGTCTATATTTTACACTTCATCCACAGCTATCGCCATCTCCTATCAAATGTCAAAATGTATGGTGCAATTTTCGAAACCTTAAAGTGTATTTTCTTTAATTTGAGCGTCATTTCTGTTTTATTTTAAAATCAGGACTCTCAACTATATCGAAGACATTTACCTTCAGAAGGATCTATTACGATGACCATAATCCCCGATTTATCCCATTCTCCTAATTTTGGAGGTATGAGTTGTGTTTAAAACAGGAAAAAAGTGCGTTTAGATCCAACAACCAATAACCTATCATCTACCAACCTTTCCTCATCTAATACAAAGTAAAAACTTGACAACAAAACTCCTCAGTTGAAATATACCTGAGGTATTACGATGAGGCATCACACACCTACGTAAGTTCAAAATACGCCGTTAACGCGTCGCATATTCGCCGCTTTACCTATAAATAGAACCCGCCGTATCGTTTACCTATAAGTAGAACCCGCCGTATCGTTTACCTATAAGTAGAACCCGCCGTATCGTTTACCTATAAGTAGAACCCGCCGTATCGTTTACCTATAAGTAGGACCTGCCGTATCGTTTACTTATAAGTAGAACCCGCCGTATCGTATACCTATAAGTACAACCCTCCGCTCCTGTATCTTGTATCTATAATTTGCAAATCATTATGTGGCTGACATGCAACTTACCCCTTACTTATTATACTTTCTATATATTTCATGCTTTATCAAATTCATAGAACATAGAACTCACATGGAAAAAATAAGTACTGTTTTTCGTACATTTAGACATTTTGTAGAATGAATCCAATCTATAAAAGTCATATCTTCGTAAAAAAAGTTTTTTTCGTATAATTACATAAAAAAACATCTCTAAAATGAAGTTTATGCAAAAAAAGATGCAATAATGAATAAATATCGACTTATTAGGTTCTTGTAGGTTCAAATTTTTGGAGCCCTTTTTTCAGTTCCATGATTTTTGGGTTGGATGCTTTCTGCATAACTTCGTCCAATTAGGTGCCATTTTATCTCTTTTTATTGGCATTTCAGAAGCTATTCAGTAGGTAGTTTTCCGAAGGAAAAAGGTTTATTTTATACATAGAGCTCAATCCAATTATGCCATATTGGACAAATGAGTAAATTTAGTCAAAGCAAATTGTTCTCAGATTGAGAAAATAAATAATCTGACAATTATATGCCGTATCATTAGAAAGGCTTTGTGTAGTGATTTAACGCTTTTGTTTTTGTCTGGATTGTTAATTGTAAGATGCTTAAATGATTAATTTTATTAATTGCTGTATAACTGTGCATGTCTGTTTTAGATGGAGTCTTGATTCTTAGATATGCTTCTTTGTTCATTCCCAATATTTTATTTTCTCGCGCTTAAACAATTACAAAGATGTGTGCATATGGATAAAGTAAGTAAGATAGTCTACGTGCCTAAAAAAGTCGATGAAAATCTGCTACGCAGCGCTTAAGTAAGAATTGCTGGAACAAATATCAGGTACCTAATGCAATCGCGGGTAACTTAAAACATTAATGTACTTGTTCACAATAGTTGTTTCACTTGGTTTGGTCCAAGGTTCGCGATCTCGGCTCTACTCGTCCAATCTGCTGCAGTCCCTTGAGTACCCTTGCTCAAAAATTTTTAGATGATAGTCAGGTATCCTCCTGAGGCTTGTTTACTAGTACAACCTTGGGCTCCTCTGCTGGGTTCCAGGCAGATGCTTCCTTGTTCATTTTCTTCTCGTCACTACTGGTATAGCTGCAAGTATCCAGTCAGATCTTGTAGCTTCTTTATTTATAACCAGCTGTTCGTACCCGGCGTTGCACGGGTTAAGGATTAAGTTTAAAATAAATTTGTGGAGGGAAACAAAGGTTTTATTCAAGCGGTATAGATTTGCATCGAAAATATATCAGGGGGAGGGGAAAATGTAAAAGGGAAGGGAGGAAATGTAAACTATGTTACCTCCGAGTCCTAAAGAATAAGTTTCCAAATTTTGAGTCCGATCAGTCAAACGGTACAGATTTGCATCGAAAATATATCAGCGGAGGAGAAAATGTAAAAGGGGAGAGAGGAAATATAAATTATGTTACCTGCCGAGTCCTAAAGAATTAGTTTCCAAATTTTGAGTCCGATCGATCGAACGGTACAGATTTGCATCGAAAATATGTCAGGAGGGAAGGGGTATAAGAATAGGGGGGAAATATCGCCTATGTTACTCGCCGAGTCCTAAAGAATAAGTTTTCAAATTTTGAGTCCGATCAGTCAAACAGTATATATTTGCATCGAAAATATGTCAGGGGGAGGAGAAAGGGTATGAGAATATGTAGGGGGGAAATGTTGCCTTTGTTACCCGCCGGGTCCCAAAGCATAAGTATCCAAAATTTAAATCGAATCGGACAAACGGTGTGGATTTGTATAGAGAACAGACAGACAGACAGACATTGAGTTTTATAGGTATAGAATTAGCGAATGCTAAAAGTTTGGCTAAATGTGACTAAAGATTAGTGATGAGTCCGCTTTGTACTAAGTACCACAATGTAGTTGTACGATGATGGACGGAATTGCCACCGCTGAACGTGGGTCGGAGTAAAGAAAGAAAGATTTTTCTCCTCAATCTTCGCCGATATACTTTTACTTACTTTACGATCATATTTTTACTACAACAACTAGCTAGTTACCCAGTCGAAAATGAAATACTTACGGAGTCCGTCTTGGTTCTGGGACTTGCAGAGCTCCGCTTATAGTAAATCGAGTATACGAGTGTATGATGCACTTTCCTGTGGTCACCGGCGAACTTCTCTTTTTGACCAATCTTTAACTCTCATGGCTTCGTTGATTTTAAAATAAACGTGTCACAAACTTTAAACCTCAAATTTCGTACTTCAAATTTTAAATTGTTTTGGGAATTGATGTAGATAAAATTAATTTTTGAAATTACCTCCCCCCCTTCAGAAATGTTTAGCTACAGGAACAATTTTTTACTACAATTAGCTCATTTCATGTAGTTTATTGAAGTAGATGAAGTGCGTAATACTTCGGTATCTACTAAAAATAAAGCGCACACTTTGTAGTCTTTGAATTGGTGAATATGTGCGTGTTGTAGTCTTCATTCTAAAATTAAGTTTTTCCTTTCGCTACTAAAGATCTCTGACTTTAATGCTGTAACAACATAATTTATCCAAGGTATTAAAATATTTAACATTCCTGTAATGTAATATGAATTAAAAAGCTGCCATTTATAAACTTAGTATCGAATTCCCAAGACAATGACAGGACAAAAACAGTCTTTCAGTGATGAAGTAAGATAACAAGTGGCGACATGTCTGGATACATATTGTCTCCAGACATGTCGCCAGACAGACAGTTATTAATACATTAAGAAAGCACAGGTAGCCTTCGAGTGCCATCTATGTAATTCCTGAAGGCCTGTTAGTTACCAGACGGCGCATGTGGCCAGTGCGATGTATCATAATTACAAAAAGGAGAACATCTCGGCTGAGGTGTTCTTACATAATTTTTACAGAGCAGCGGGTCGGCCTCTTGATTTTCCTTGGGACCGCTGGATGACAACATTCATCAGAGCGTTCGTTCCTCAGAGCGATGTGGCCTGCCCACTGCCGATCACTTTCTTGGCGTATTTAATTATATCAAATACTTTTTCTAAATTATTATCTACACGCTTTCTGTGTTACCCAATATATTTACACGTTTTACTACAATCGTGGATTTTTCCTTTGTTGGGCGTCCATATTTAGTATGCCTAAAACGTTATGAACTGTGACAGAATCGATGATTTCTGAAACAGTTTAGACGTTTAAGAATTTATCAGAAAAATCTGAAAAACATAAGATTATCACAGAACATTCGCGAAATTACAATACATATAAACAAGCGACGTCATCCCTATGCAATAGTATTATTTTATCGTTTGGCGAAACTACAGAACCAAAATCAGCGATTTACAGACAACCGAATTATATTATATATTACCGAATCAGTGAGAAAGAAACATATTGAAGCATTCCACAGACAAGTGGAGGATTCTTGAGTAACGATAAATACGAATTATGACATCGTGTAATAGTTTGGTTTATGTCCAGTGACTTTATGAGTGTTTCATTTATCTCCACCGTCAGGATCCTTGACAATATATAATGATTTATATTCATGTTACTTTAAGAGCATGTACGCATATGCATGTGCTGACACACTACTTCCAGTATCGTAGTACACTATGTCACTCATGTATGCCGCGAATTTATGAGGTCAAATATCTCATGTTTATTTACGTATCAGCAATCTGTAATGCATATTGCCTATAATTAGGGTCATGCAATTTTGTGACGCGCTATACCGATTGCGTTCAATTTTCCTGGCCTAATAAAATTGTTGATCTGTAAAGTATGTTACATAATATATTGTGATATTAAATAGGTACCACATAATTTATGCGCTAGAGTGGATTGTTCGGGTGGCAGAAATGACACGCGGCTGTTTAGTTGGCGGCGCCTCCAGGAATAAAATTCAGATCAGTTTTTATTTCACGCGGGTAAATACAAAATATAAAATTACGTCTTTAATATCGCCATGGAAGGTTAAATATAACATTAAATTTATCGTGTCTTTGTGGGTTGCATTTACGTTTAACTATTTTATGAATTTCTTATTTGTTTTAGGAACTCAGCGTTATTTTCCATGTTCTACATAAGCGCCATATTTCCCTTCTACCAATCATTATAAATTGTCCAGATAGGATAGTGCCATTTTTAATTGTTAATGGTTACGGATATTTTATACGAACCGTATGTTTTTCCGAGAAACGATACTCGACGTTTCGTTGAATTCATATTCAACGTCATCAGGAGGACGACCTGATGACGTTGAATATGAAGGCGGTGGGTACCAAAAAGAAAATATTTTCATGAAAGGCTGTAATAGTTATAGCCTTTCATGACAATATTTTATTGTATTGCTTGGCTATTGTAGAGTTTATTAGAAATGTATGTTGCAGGTTAAAGATTTTAGGAAAGACGAAAAACTAAGAGATAAATTGATGAACTGTGATAGCACTAGAGAAAAAAAGCTTATGATAAAATATATGGTTCACAGTGACAAAAAGATAACTTTTCTGATTTTTATGCCAGGTTCGTTAGTTAATACAATTTTTCTAACTAACGAGAGTTAATAAGTTAAAGAGGATGCACGAATGACATTTTTTTCACTGCGTTAGATGACAGACAAGTTTTTGGCAAATATTCAAAGAAAAAAAACGTACATTTGTGGATCAGCAAAAGGTGCATGATACAGTCAAAAATGATGTAATTTTTTTTACATAATTTGTGTCTTTAATGAGTTTTAATGAGTGTTCTTAGACACTCATTAAAACTATGTTTAATAATTAAAAGCATTTGAAATCTGGATATACAGACGGTCGCTTTGTGGCCAATTCACACCGCAGACCTGCTGATCTGCATTTATATTATTAATGAAACAAATACGATAATCGAATTATTTAATAACTAGCTAAAACCAGTCAAAAATGACTCGTATTCTTACTATTCTACTAATTCAGCCGTGAGAACAGCGCTATCTAGCGTAGCACAGCGTCATGGCATTAGTGACAGACACTGTTACAAAGATAATTATTATTTTTATATTTTTTTTACATTATTATCTTAGCTCTTTGGTATTGTTAGTGACGGACATTGTTACAAAGAGGTTATTTATAATTTTTGCTTTTTAATTCTAATTACTATTTTTTATCTCATAAGCCATCTGGTAGCATTATTGACACCTTTTTTAAAATGGTGAATTATGTATTTTTCATATTTTAATCGTAGTGTTAAATATTTATAGTATTTATGACTCTTTTAACCATTAATTAGTGAGAACAAGAAGTATGACATTTTTATAAGCATATATTTTGAAATGAAACCCAAATAAAATATATTTCTCGTAATATTCCCATCACAATAATTTACATATTATTAAGATTTTATTATTTCATAATTATATGCCGACAGTAGAATATTAAATTAAGATTTTTTTTACCAAATATGTTTTTAAATAAAAGTCACGCTTCTTGTTCTCGCTGCACGCTCCTTTTAATCACTCATTTCAACTAGTAAAATCATTTTAACTGTTCGAAGAATATTTTTTCTTCTTCTGTATGAAGGCTTGAACTTTGTGGTGACATTATTATTAAATAAAACACAAATTACTTTGTTTTCACCACTATATTAGATTAAAAAATCTACATGTTTCGAGAACAATGTTCTCTTCATCAGGATTATTGTGTACTAATCTTAAAAGTTGAAACAAGCAAATATGTTACGGTGAAGGAGCGGTTGAGGGGGTTGGTGAGGGGAGGGGGGGGTTCGAGGTGTTGATTATTATGGGTCATTTGGAATGTTAAGTGGAAAAATATTCAAAATAGGATTATGCAAAAATTTCGTCTGTGTATTTATTATATTAGACTTAATATTAACATTTTTCCTAATTTCGAGTATTTCTAAATTATTTATTTGAGGTATCTTATAGTTGAAATGTAAAAATTTTAAGCCTGTGTTAATATCAAATGTATGGTCAAATTCTATTAGATGTTTTGCGAAATCAGAATCAATATTGCTAGTTAATGCTTTGATATGTTCTTTAACCCTAGTTTCAAAATTTCTTTTTGTTTTGCCAATATAAAAATTATCGCAATCGTTACAATTAAGTCTATAAACTCCTGATTTCATGATAGGATTATCACTATCCTTGTTATTTAGTATGTATTTTTTTAATTTGTTACTCGTATAAAAGGCCGGCTGAATTGAGTTAGGAATATTTTTAGTTATTATTTTTGACAAATTGTTATCGACAAATAAAATTCTACGCCATTGTTTATTTCTATCTGTTGACTTAGGATAGATATATTGTTTAAAAATTTTTTGTTTTATCTTTTTATGTAATAAATTATCTATTAATTTAGTAGAATAACCATTATTATATGCTATTTGTTTAATAAGATTTAATTCAGATGTATAATTAAGATCAGATAAAGGGATTGTAATTAATCTATGTAACATGGAGTGAAACGCCGCAAGTTTTTGGGAAAAGGGGTGATTCGATGAATTGTGTATAACGATATCCGTGTATGTGTCTTTTCTAAAAATATTAAATTCTATTTTGTTATTTATCAAGGTTAAATTTAAATCTAAGAAATTTAAACTCTTATTCTTTCCTATTTCTAATGTGAACTGAATGTTTTTATGTAATTTATTGAGAAAATTTAAAAATATATTTAATTGTCTTTCTGTCCCTAACCATATGCAAAATATGTCGTCAACATATCTTTTCCAACAAAATACATTTTTTAATAAAAGTGCACCACTATTAAAAATTCTTTGTTCTAAATTATTAACGAAAATATCTGCAATTAAAGGGCTTGTGCTACTTCCCATCGCTAAGCCATCATGAAAATGCTTAAAATTATTCATTGTACTGTACAGAATCTGGAGTTTGTACCAAACAAACTCGCCCACATCACTTTGCTTGTTTAAAAATAATTGTGACTGTCTTTTCTTAATCTTTATTTTTCTAAGAAATCCTTCGGTCATTTTACTATTTTAAAAGCGGCGCGTCAGACCGCGTCATCTTCCCGCCTACTACGAAACTCTGTAAATGTACCGCAAGTCGCGGTGCTTGTATTTGGAGAGGGAAGCGAAGGAATTATGCTGGCGTATGACGTCACTAGTTCGTTCTACGTGGGCCTCTCTCTCTCCTTGGACATTAAGATAAACCATTGTTATTTTTATATTAAATTATCATATTAACTAAATAAATATATTAAAATATATTTATTTAGTTAATATGATAATTTTATCGTTTAAACTAACGTCACGTTGGGGCTCTGTGGAATCAATGAGAACATTGGAAATTAATAACTGATTTATTAATTATAATTTATAGAAAAAAACTTTGTTTACACCTCTTTTTTATTGAAAATATCAACTTGTTTCAGAGCCCATGGCCCCTTCGCTAGGATACAAATGTATAAACAAAATAAAATTTAAAAATCGAAGTAAAGATAATAAATTTTAATAATAATAATAATTTTACATACATATTATACAGAATCACAGTTTGTAAATTAGAAATTTTGAAAATGTGAAAAAGTGTTAATAGTAAATTGAATATTAAAATAACCAGGTCCTTTTTACAAATCTTTTCAATTTATTTTCATGCCAAGTAGGTACTTTATTATTATTCATTTTCCTTATATAAATTTTTAATATTTTGATTAATTATTTTTCGATTTTTAAATCTAATTTTGTTAGTAGGTATACATTTGTATCCTGACGAAGGGGCCATGGGCTCTGAAACATATTGATTTTTTTCAATAAAAAAGTGGTGGAAACAAAGTTTATTTCTATATCTTAAGATTATAATGTCACCACAAAATAATTTTGCTGTGTTTGAAGAAGAAAAAGATTTATTAATCACTGATTAATTTACTATTCAATGTTTTAAGTCACTTTACTTTATTAAACTTAACGCTATTCCTTAAATTCGACCATACTTCGCTCGATAATTTGCTTTATTAATCACTTCAATTATCATACGACTGGCCAACTTGGGCTCGAGGCTCACAGACGACTTTGCACGGTAACGATCTGTCAAACGCAAACGACTAGAACAATAACCGCTGCATCGCGTCAGTATTTATATCCAAAAACTAGATTATCGAACTTCCAAGACTATTTTGTTGCTTAAGAGAACATTATTTTCGCTTCTAGGCTTTTTTAGGTATTTTTAGGAATTATTTAGACGTTTACCATAGGGTGTAGATCACCCTATATTATTAAAGGCTGTTCTCGAATCTTCGATAGTTTTATGACAAGTAACATTTTACTAAGAGTTCGGACAGTTTGTAAAATTCTTTGTAGCATCGTGCTATACAGTATATAAACCATGCATACACAAATTCCCTTTTATTACATGTATTCGTTCCAGCCCCAGGAAAATAGACTGATCAATGTCTACACGACTCTCAAATCTCTTCCCGGATCCTGGCCGGAACCCACCGTTAAATCACTGATTCTTTTATCGTTCCAAATAAGGAATAAAACACGAAATTAAATTATAAGTTAAGCGAAGAACATTAAAATTAAAATTCTAAATAGTCCAAAATCCTCCTTAATCGTTGACAAATAGGTCGCGTGTTATTTAAAACTTAACGTCATGATTATTTTAATTAATGGAGTGTTACGAAAAATAAATATTCATCTATCTGAGATTTAAATAAACCTCGTTACGAAAGGGCTTAAATTATTACGAGCTTAATTCAATAAATATTTCATTTCATTTGCGAATCCCATTTCGTCGTATATTTTTAGAGTTTCGCAGGCATTTGATTAAAAAAAATATTTTACTGATTCAGTATTAAGATATTTAAAAATATTAATGAACAATGCAACCTCATCAAATCTAAAGCGAGGAAAATATTTTGATGCTACAATATAATAATAAGTTGTGGTTTATATTATTAATATTTAATGCATTTACTTTGTGGTTAGACATTATAACAGGGTGTGTCAAATTAGTACAAAACACCACCAGATTTTAGGTGTACCGGTTTTGAGACATACCCGTCTCTTCGTCAGTGCATCAGTGCGTGCTAGTCTTTGACAAGATCAACACGCATGTGATAAATATTGGTGAAATGTTAACAGTACTATGGTTGTGGTGTAGTGTTGTGAACATAGTAGTGTAGTGTTGGTCCTGACGAAACCGGTAGACCTAAAATAAGACAAACGCAAGCGGCACCGTATATAGAGATCAGAAATAGTATTCTAGTGCCATCTTTGGATTCAGACTGGCATTAAAATAAGTTGGCGCTTAACTTTTACTGAAAGAGTGTGGGTTGCGATGAAATTATCAATTGATTTATGCCAACAAAGCTTCTTGCGGATCCGTGGAAAAGGTTTGTGATGAAGTTAAAATAAATAAGAGCATTCATACTTACAGTTTGGTTTATTGCACAAGTTTAAAGGTTTTAAAATTAAATTTCTCTTAATGATATTTTACAAATACGATTGTTACAATGCGTGATCAAGATAGTAACTTACAAATACGTGCGCTCTAGCCGACACGAGTGAACGGAATCAGTGCATTATCATTCGCCTCTTCCGTAGCTAGTAGGGATGGGTCGTCGACGTATTTACCGTCGACGAAACGAGACCGTCCACGTCTATCCATCGACGAGACGATCAACTAGTTGAATTCGTCAACTTCGTTACGCGGACGTCGCGGACGTTCTATCTAAACATCGGGACGATGGTCAACTGTCAACGGTTCGGCGCGACGCTGCTCGACGGCTATTTTAATTACGTTAATTTTTAAAATTTAATGAAGTTCGTAGGAATATAGTTTCGGAGAAAGTAAAACCGCTACTTCTACTTATATGTAAAAATAAATATTTTATTATTTATTTGTTTACGTACATTATATCTTTTACATATTGTTTTATATACTTCTTTCTATATATGTATAATAAAGAAAGAAGTAGGTGTACACAACAATATCAGGTGTAAGCAGTAAAATATTAGTTCAATAAAAAATAAAATA
The DNA here is from genome assembly GCA_016648135.1 of Agrypnia vestita. Classification (NCBI taxonomy): domain Eukaryota; kingdom Metazoa; phylum Arthropoda; class Insecta; order Trichoptera; family Phryganeidae; genus Agrypnia; species Agrypnia vestita. Next base: position 95,648 of record JADDOH010007862.1, on the reverse strand, counting down.
ATTAAACAGAATTGTTTTATTTTATACAGCGCAAAAATCACCGAAACGTCGCACGTGCACATCGCACAAATCAAGTAAAAAATAATAGATAATAGCTTATTAAGCCTATCTCGCCCTACGCATGCATTCAAATTTCAAGTCTCTGTCATAGTTCATGTACACAGATCTGCACTCTATGGTCTACAAGTCGACAGCGAGAGATGAGAGAGAAATAAACGGAGACGTTTTGTCTTGCTCTCGCTCGTTGCTTTGCATTACGTTGAATCTCGAATCGTCCACCGACCACGGCGTCCGCCGTCCACCGTCTACGAATTCAACTAGTCCATGCGATGAACGTAAACCGTCGACGCGTCGATGCAACGTCAACGGTTGATTTTAACTAGTCCGTCCATTCAACGCCCATCCCTAGTAGCTAGTGCTTAATTTCATAGGTAACATTCGGCGCTGGTGGTTAGTATTGCCAGGCGTTTGCGTCTGAAACAAACTAATTAAATTAATGCAACTGTAATTTTTTTAAAATAGATTATTACACCAAAAACAATAAAAATTGAATTTTTAAAATAATAAATTTAAATGAAACATAACAATTTCTTTGTTTGTCCATCTGTCCATCCGTCCGTCTGTCTGTCTGTCTGGCCAGGGACGGGGCTTGAACCCCGGGTCTGCAAACCCGAAGGCGGCAACGATGGCGATGTTGCTATCACCGAGCCTACATTACTCGTCAAAAATACAGAATATTCGGTAGGGTTTAGAATAGTACCTTGAACTAAACCGGGAGGGGAAATATAAAAAATATTAATACAAATATTATGATAAAAATCGTTATTACTATTTCATGGGTGGTCGGGTATAAATAAGTAAATACTTATTCTTTAGGAACCGGCATGGAAAATTACCGTCATTTTTGACGGGTTACAGCTAGTATTGGAATTATTTCTACATTAAAATTCCTGGTTCATAATAAACACAGATTTTTTCTATGGCAGCAATTTTTTTTTTTTTTTTTAAATTTTATTTATTAAATTTTTTTTTTACATCTCAGACCCACAAAACATCACATTGATATTTGTCTGTAGGTGCATCAATATATATATATATATAAATAAATTGTATTTACCAGAAATACATTCATATTAATTAATTACAATAGATCTTATAAACTCCAATACAAATCAACAATACATTACAACAATACAAGAAACAATACAAATATTACCAAAATCAAAATATGTCTCTTTTATTTAGTAACATATTCATTAATTCTGTATTTTGCCCTTTTTTATTAATACCCATTTTGACACGACATGGGATTTTATTTAATATTTTTGGTATGACATATTTTAATGTTCTTTGTTCATATTTATTTATGACCTTCGGTACCTATTCGTAGTCCTTCTTTAACCGTAAATCTGGTACCATGTTTATGAATCAATCTATGCTTATATGTCCCATCTTCATGATATCGTGTAATTAGTTTGTACCACAAGATAGCATTAATTGGCATAGAGCCTTGTTTCTTGAAGAGTTCCTGTATATCGTTAGTAGCACTTTCTTTATTTATTAATTGATGTCGAAAAAGGAAACATGGTGCATTTCCCACAAAGAAAAAGATACACATAAACAGAAATCATACTCTAACGGAACAGCCTGATCTTATACCATACGTTGGCAATAATCTCGCAGAAAAATACCGAATATCACGCAATTTCACCCGACGAAAAAATGGCTACTACGCGGCGAGAATCGAAAAGATGCCGACGATGGTAAAAAAATGCCTTCTTATCTATTATCATGAAACTTTCTACAAATAACCCATCGAATATAACGTACTTTTACTATACAGAGCGTAACGGAACTAATCCTAGTCCACGATACATTAGAGATGGGAATTTTCGTTCAGTTGACTCTCGTTCATTTAAATGAATGATGAACTCTAGTTCATTTTTTAAGGGGAGGAGGGGGTGGGATTTGAAAGGTTCTTCGCTGGCAGGGAAGGCGTACGATTGGCCACAAAAAATATTTCTGACTTTCACTTACTCACCTTCGCTCTATCTATCTAACAAATATAATAGTATCACGTTTTAACTGAAAATAGTTGCAATAACTCACTTGACAACCGTTTAATCAGGGTTGCCTTTTAAAGGGTTAAATAATTAAAACAAAATTTATTCATCAATTAGAAAGACAATCAGAAAAATAAAATAAATGAAAAAATATTTGGCTGCTACCGGGACTCGAACCGGCATCCCCTATCTATTTAATTAAGTAAGTCTCATTTTATTAATTGATTAACATTTTATGTTATCCATTTTAAGCAATCCACATTTGTAATGCAATAGTACGGTTAAATAATTATTAAAAACAAATTTCAAGTATGTTTATTTAAAAAATAAATTAATCAAGATACATTATAGATATCTCACATAGAGACTAACCTATTTTTTATTAGGGAAAGTAGGGCTTACGACCCATCGTACGGCTGGTATAAGTGATCACTTTAGACAATATAACGTTCACCAATTCCACGTATGATAGACTATCACACCTATCAAATTTTTGGAAGCTGTATATATCTTTAACTTTGCACATCCTATTCCATATGTTATTATTATTACCACCCTTTGAGATTTAAATATTTATCATTCCCATAAACTAGTACAGAAGTTGCCTTGGTATGAGATATGTATATTTTCAGATTGGAGTTTTTAAAGAAATATTCTTTATATTTTATCCCTCCTTAGGAATAAAATCCAGTATTGTGTTCTTGAAAATTTTTAACATACTCAAAATTTAATATGATCTGACTTAACGCACTTAAAATATTAAATATAAAAAAATGTGCAAAAGAATTATGTGTTTTTATTTATACACCGCCAGGATATTAAAATAACTCAACTCTTATGCAAAGCTGAAATTGCGACATGTAAGCTATGTCATTTTTTACAGGTTATAGCTAGTTTTAAATACTTAGATACAGACATTTATTAGAATTGGTAGTATTTGTGAAATGTTTATTTTAACATATTACAAGCTCAAGATACACTGTAGATGTCTCATGGAGACAAATCTATTTTTTATATCTACAGGAAGACTTCGATCAAATTCTGAAATGGTCACATGATAATAAAATAATCATAAACACAAAAAAAAAACTAAATATATGTTAATATATTGCGCTTATACAAGAAAAAGGACACACTCTGACACTAATAGGGCATTCATTTGATTGTTTATATAATAATCACAAAGATTGCAGCTGTGAACGCTTAGAAAAGGTAGATAAATATGTATACTTGGGACTAACAATGGACAAAAACTTCAACTGGACACATCACATAGAAGACACTTGAAAGAAACTAAGAACCCTACTAGGTAAATTCTTTCATCTCTAACATTGCATTCAAAGACACACACGTTATTGCTTATATTATAGTTTAGTAGACTCAATTGTAAACTATAGCCTAAACAGCTACGATTTGACATTTCCATCATACTTATAGAAAGTAAAACAACTACAATTAAGAATTATTAAAACTATAGCAAATAAATCATAAATCATTTAAACCTATAGCTTTTTTAAAAATAACTCCTATACTGTCATTATCAATTTACCTTTTTACTGTATTAATAAATAATTTGTATACACTATGTACCTATATATTATAACAAGCAATAAGAACTGTGGCTCCCTCATCAGACTCAAGAGCTTCTCTTCACTGATGAGGTCTACATGACTACCAAGTATTTAAAAAAAAAGTTTAATCTGATATGTTATATATAAGAACTGTATTTGTACCATAAATTAAATAAATAAAAAAAATAAACATAAAAAAAAACATAAAGAAGCATGTAAGGACCAACCGGAAAACCTATTCGAAATGTGTAAAATCTTACCGATCCACAAACAACTTTAGTATAAAATGACACTGGAAAAATACGAGAAGGACAGATTCAAAACACAGAATAAAAAACTAGAAATAAAAACAAGTAATTGTTACGGAGACAGAACCTAACTGCGTAATTCTAAAATTATTCAACAAGTTATCGGATAAAATAAAAAATATAACGGGACAAAAAATATAAAAAAAACATTAAAGAAATACTACAGTGAATTGTGAAGTGGATAGGAAAAGCAAAAATTAGTTTAATATGGTCGCTTATTACATAATATGTCATAAATTAAGTACAATTAAGTAAATGTACATACACTTATTATAATTAAGTCCTTGCGTTTAAACTGTAATTACAGATTTGCAAGATTTAATTTAAAAAAAAAAAGAAAAAAATATGGAAAAGTAGTGTAACATCCATTATTGTGCTCATGGAAATTTTGAACATAGATACTCAAAATAATCTGAATAGATCGAAACCAAGACAGCATATAAATGGGAAGATAATGACAAGACAGCAATAGCAAGCTGGACCACAAGGGCGACATTATGGGATAAATGGGGTCCCGTAACGACTGCGGTCGTAGACTTTCGAGTCCCATGAGGCTATAAAAAAAGAATAAGAAGTAGAATTATATGTATACATACATGGGGATAATCCAGTTCTCCATGCGGGGTGTAAACACTGTTAATTTTTTCACACTGGAGGGAAGTGTGGGGGTTATAGACTATTTGCTCGCTTGGGGGCTCGGCAGCTTTCCGCTGCGCCACTGGTGTTACTTATTTTTATTCCTACACGTGCGCTGAAATATTTTTATGACCACTCTCATCGCGAAACTAAGTACCGGCGCAGAAGCGGCCTGTCCGAACGTCTTTCTCAATGCTTTTGTTTTGGATGAAGAGGCTTTTTAAATACCGAAATCAGACTTTTACTGTTCCAAGAATAACAAATAAATATGGACCGAGAACACTTTAATATTTAGTTCCTATGATCTTAAACAAACTACAAAGTACCTTTCCTAGAAGTCTAACTACTCGAAATCAGTGGCAGAACTCAGAAAATGGTCTATATCAAATGATAAAGTTACCCATGAATTAATGTGATGTATATCATTACCATGATTATCATGAATTATTAGTTTACTATATTTAGAATTGCTTATTCATGTATCATATTATACTTTTATACAAATGTGCTTAAAATTATTTTTTCTCTTCTGGTTATACAATGAATGAAATGTAGTAACATTGTCACATTAATTTTGAAAATAAATCTGCAGACAAACGTCTTTTTGAAGACGTTTTGTGGGTCTAGTGATATTTAAAAAATGTAAAGGAAATAAATAGATAATAAAAAATAAATTCTCTTATTTGTTTATGCAATGTTTGTATTTGCTACAAAATACAAGAAATTTCTGTTTTTTCTCTTTGCAAAATTGGATATTTCTGTCTTTACTGTGATATATTAGTCTTAAATCGACGATCATTCGGTTACGTGACTCAGCATTGGGGGTTGAATCGTTGAATATTACTGCCCTTGCTTTGTGCACTACAAGAATATTGCTTTCATTGATTTTAATAGTAAGAAACATGATTTTGGGAGAGAAAGAGCTACATTTCTAAAAAAAAATTGATTTTAATACATTTTAATTTAGTATTCCTCGGTGACTGCAATCCTAGAATCCCGATTAATCGCGCATTGTCGAATTTTCTCCAAATCTCTGGAATACTCCATAACACTCTAGAGCAAGCTGGAATCGACCGGAGCATTCTCGTAGACATTGAAATTTTGAGAAATCGCTAGAAATGTAAAGAATATTCTCGAAAAATCGTGAAACCAACATGTTTGGTATAAAAGACCTAGCGCGCACGCGGCTGAACGAGTTCTCGTTCTGACGTTTAATTGTTCCAGCGACAGTACCGTAGCGCGAGCGGTGTAGCTAGCGCGATTCACACCGAGTGAAAATTGAAAGGAATACTCTTGAAAGTGATCTAAGTGACAAAATCAGTGTTAATTAATGCGAATTTAGAAATAGTGTAAAAATAAGGGAGTGAAATATTCTGGAAACATTTGGAGACTATAAATTAAAGAACGGTACTCGGATTCAACTAGTGTCCAGTGTCTTATGACGCAATAAATAAAAGTCTAATTGAGTTTAATCATTTTTTTTGCTTCCTAAAGTCACATACGGTGATTATATTTTTTTGATTAAAATTCTGGAGGAGCCCGTTTCTTTTAATATTTTAGGCCTTTCTTCTATCGCACAGAAATAATTAATTAATCACTTTACAAACTTTACCCACTGTAGAAATGGTCGGTAAATTTTAAAATTAAGATTATTTTTTTGTATAAGAAAAAAAAGATTTCTTATTCAAAAAAATGATCTTAATTTTAAAATTTACTGACCATTTCTACAATGGGTAAAGTTTGTAAAGTGATTAATTAATTATTTCTGTGCGATAGAAGAAAGGCCTAAAATATTAAAAGAAACGGGCTCCTCCAGAATTTTGTAAAGAACTTTTGGTATTATTTTGCATTGAAAATATTGTATGAAAGGACTTGGGTACCATTTTAGAGGAAACAATGAAGGAGTTCTCCAGTGGATTTTTAAAAATATTATCACGAAACGCTAGAAATAAAATGAACTGCTTTAAATGAATAAAATGAATTTCCCAACACTCTGGACATTTAAAAATAAACAAGAAATCGAATATGTATAAACACGCGCGGCAATCCCTTGAATAAATTGTAGAGTTTGACAGCTGGCAAAGACCACAGTAGGTGAAGCGTAAACCCATGCTATAAAACTACAGAAGAGCGATCTACTAAGAGCAATTGAAGAGTACCTAAGTGTGGAATATTTTGTAGTGAAATCAGTGCAAATTGCGAAATAGTGTTCCAGCCTATGTTTATATCCAGTAAGTATGTTATTCAACTAAAAGTTGAATTGCTCATAATTGTTTCATTTCATCTGTGACAATATTATATATTTTTTATTTCAATATTTTTAACGTACAGGGTGTCACGTAGCTAGTAGCAAAAACTTTTAAGGTAAATTTCTGTCTTGATAATGAGTTGATAAATGTGCAAGCAACCGTAATCTAATATCAATAGTTATGGAGATATGCAATAACGAAATTTGCATTTTTTTCAATATTTCTGACTTCTTTTTCGCAAAAAAGTAACTTATGTATATCGATTATGAAAAATAAATAAAATAATAAAATACAATTTTTTTACAAGGTTACGAAATCTTAGATTATGTGCAGTCCTTCTCGATTTAAGAATCTCGTGACAGTATATTTATAAGTAGTGGTATGACACACGAGTCTGAGGAATGTAATGTTTTTTCAAAATGAGTCGCGTATTACAAATGTTTTTTGCAGTCCTGCTGGCGAGAGGACATTTATTTGGTCCGCTGCCCTCACGTGGCTGGCACTCGATAATTCTACATTTCGTATTTAAACGGTCCGCTAGATGGCAGCACGAATAGTCGAGCTTTACGTGCTTTAGGCCCGGTTGTTTCAAGTTCGATCAAAGTAAGCGGTCGATAAAAGCATAGATTTTTACGAAAACGGATCGTCTGATTGGTGGAGAACGTAAAATTTCAGTTTAAATTCTACGCTTACTTTGATCGAATTTGAAACAACCGGGCCTTAGAGTGCCTAGAGTTCTGTACAAACTCTCGAGATAAACATTACACCAGTGACGTCCCTATATAAGATATTTAAAGTTCCCTTAATTATTTAATTAGTCAATTATTTTTTATCGTTCCTCTAATATCACTAATATTGATAACAATAGAATGTCCGTCCGAAACTTTGTATCCAATAGCTGATCTCATTCCGTTTTCAAAATAATTTTTAAATAAAATGAAAACATTGAAAACCAATATTTTTATATGAAAGTATGTTCTAAGAACACAGTTATTGGATTTTGTGCCCAGAGGGATGATTAATTAATTAAGGATAAAAAAGTAACCCATATAAACCAAGCTTTTATTATACTCCCTTTCTCATTTACTAGTTGAAACATTTTTTTTGCTTAACCTACGCGTTGGGCTTCGGTCGGGCGATGCTACGATAGGGAATAATTAAAAATTTCCAAAAATCTTAAATTATACTATAATCAGGTTTCGCGACTACCAGACGCGTAGATATATTTTAATACAACTTAATAAGTTGTATGAAAAAACCATTCAAAATAAGAAAAATCCAAAAATTGATTAATTTTTTTTAACGAAAATTTGATAGATCTTCTTGATCGTCGCCACGAGTCTGCTTGCAAAGTTTCAGCTCGATTGGATCACGGGAAAGGGGTTTAAAATGGATCCAAAGTTTTTTCGTCACATAAGAAGACAGACGCCACGAGTTAATATAAAGGGAGTAATTATAGATGTCCCATATTTATAATTTTTATAATTTATTTTATAATTAATTATTTTATATGTTTATAATTAACATTTTTGGAACACTGAGATTCATGAAGCTGCGTGAAGTTTTGAATGTATGTATCGGTTTTATAATTTTGGTGCTTGAACATTCGATGTGCTGAGCCTTTTATTACTTATATACAATGTTTAAAAGTATAACTCTAATATATAGTCATTTTTGTGTTTTATTTCTTACGTGCAATATATAAATTTTATTTATAATATGTAGTCTTGCTAATGTTTAAACGTAAAAAAAAAACTGACAGGTAGTTGCTTCAGAACAGACCTTGTCTAGTGAAGCAACTACCTTCATTTATATGTATAAATTTAAACGAAATAAATAAATAAATAAAATAAAAATATATGAGAAAAGTGGATGGAAGTCTCTTATACGACGGCTCAGGGCCTACAACCAGTATGAGCTGGTTTAAGTGATCACATAATGCAACGTTCACCAATTCCATCTTAAGAAAATCCACACATTATTAAATTTTGAAAGTTCTATGTACCTTTATATGATCGAATCAAGAACTTTCATATATTAGGTCCTTACATATGAAATTGGCGTTTAGTATGGGAGGAACATAAAGCCGATTTTTTTTTTATTATAATATATTTATTTAATCAAAGTATGTACCACTGCTATCTATGCACTTTTGCCATCTCATAGGTAGTTCATCGGTCCCTTTACTAAAAAAACCATTCGGACAGGAATCAATAAAATCTTTGAAGGCGGTTTGGACTGCCCCATCGGAGTTGAATTTTTTCCTTTGCAAGAAGTTATCCAAATTTCGAAAAAAATGTTAATCTGTTGGGGCAAGGTCCGGAGAGTACGGTGGATGTCTTAGACATTCCAATTGAAGCTCCTCTAATTTGGTAGCCGTCTGTTGTGCAGTGTGTGGTCTAGCGTTATCATGAAGCAGCAGTGGCCTAGAGCGATTAACCAGCCTCGGTTGTTTAGCAGCTAGCTTTTCCATCATGGTTTGCAGTTGCTGACAATAGACATCTGCCGTAATCGTCTGGCCAGATTTAAGAAAGCTGTAGTGAACGACACCAGCACTAGTCCACCAAACGCTCACAAGTAACTTTTTTGGAGTCAATTTCGCTTGGGGCATGGTTTGGCTGGTTCGGCAGGGTTCAGCCATTGCGATGAGCGCTTCCGATTATCGTACAGGATCCACTTTTCATCACAGGTAATGATTCGATTTAAAATCCCTTCATTATTGTGCCGGTTGAGTAATGCAACGCAGCAGTCAACGCGCGTTTGTTGATTTGCTTCACTCAATTCGTGAGGTACCCACTTTTCAAGCTTTTTCACCTTACCAATTTGCTTCAAGTGGATTAAAACAGTTTTATCACTAACACCGCAGCCTGCAGCTAACTCGGATGTGGTTTGCGATGGATCCGCTTCCACAATAGCCTTCAATTCTTCATTATCAACTTTGGTCTCCGGCCGTCCACGGGGCTTGTTCTGCAGGTCGAAATTTCCAGAACGAAAACGTTGGAACCAAAAACGCACTGTGTTTTCTTTTGCGGCACCGTCGCCATACACATCATTAATCCTTCGAGCCGTTTCTGCAGCACTGGTGCCACGGTGGAACTCGTACTCGTAAATAACGCGATATTTCAAGTTTTTCATTTTGTAAACTGAGTGACGCAAAGAAAAAAACAATTGAGGAAAAAACAAATGAATTATAATTTTCAAAACACAAATACATGAGTAAATAGCTGTATAAATTTGGATTTGGAATTCCTAACCAAAGAGAAGATATTTGAGATCAAATTTGCCAGTACGGCAAAACGCCAATTTCATATGTAAGGACCTAATATTACTATGGTCTCTGCTAGAGACATCTGTTGATGTTTTTTTCACAAACAAGTTAGTACACAAGGCTGTTATAAGTAATGATACCTCTATATTTTTATTTTGTTTTATTTTTTAAAACATTAACTTTCTGCTTTTTTAATAAAATGCTCTGAATTAGATTTTTTTAAATATTTCAATAGTGCAACCATTCATACACCGCACAAATCATTAGTATTAATCATTAATAAAAATAAATAATTATCTATGAATGTCCTTCACTAGCGCTACCAGATTACTGAAATAATAATGAGGTATTACAAGCAAAAAAAATCTATTTAATAATGTCCAACACCGACGTTAGCAAGACGCTACGCTACTCTAGATTGCGCTGTTCTCACAGCCTTGACTGGTGGCCGAAATATATACTTCGTCAATCTTTTTAATATTTTTTAAGGTCAGAGGAAGGATGTTGTAGAGCTTAGTTGAAAAATAATATGATAATATGATTCCTTTGACCAAAAATGCTGGACATCGATTACGCAAATAGTTACAATTCTATGGTAAATTCGGACATTCGATTGTGTTTCTCATGTCTTCGAGGCTTGAGATTGCAGTAATTGTATTCTCTCAGCAGTTCTTTGTGGTTCTTAAATGTAGGATATTTTCCTGCTCTACGTACATATGAATTGCGCAAAAACTTATTTTTCATCACACTTTTCTATGACTACGTGACGTCCCTGCTTCTCATCCCTTAGAATAAATATTTACTAACGAACAATAGCCACACGAGGCTGTTCTGTATTTGACAAACGCCACAATTCTGTACACACGAATTATCGATGGTGTAAATATTTACTTATTCAATATTCATTTACATATTGTCGACAATTGATTATTTTCTCTTCTCTCCTTTGATTGATCTATTACAAATAAATCGTTTACCTAACTTGAACAATGATTGATTTAGAAAGTCCAAACTTTGGAAAACTATTATTCAGATCTACGAATTACTCCTGAGGCCGGTTCTCGTGAAAATCAATAGGTAAAACAAACTTGAAATATTTAACGGTAACTGGTTGCGGTAAACGATTCTCGACGTTTCGTTGAATGCTTATTCAACGTCATCAGGAGGACGACCTTTACCCGCGGAGGTAGAGGGCGGACTGATTACTGCTTTCGTAGCCGTAAAAAATATGCACTTTGTTGTGGAGTAATCAATTCTTCTACAGTAAAAGTCGTCCTCCTGATGACGTTGAATAAGCATTCAACGAAACGTCGAGAATCGTTTCTCGGAAAAACATACGATTCGTATAAAATATCCGCAACCAGTTACAGTTAAATATGTCTAACGACCGTTATAACAACCTTAACTCTTTAATTAAGAAACTTGAAACTTACAGTTGATAATAAAATAAAGTACAGGTGTGTACGAAATAATTACGCTTAATTATTTACAATAATTAAAATTGGCAAAAAGCGAATTGTCAAAAATTGTAGGTCGATCGTCACAGGTTTGCATTATCACAATATGTCTTGACTTATATTACATAACATTATACACTTCGTCACTTTTGATGTAACGTTTGTAATATAAAATAAATATTAATATTATTGTAACGGTCTCGCTGCGGTGGGATCCAAATGAAAAACTTAAAAATAAATTAAGCTTTTATTTCATACATCAAATCACTATACGTGCTAACGTCACTCGAGAATATTTCACTTGTCTCTTGTACACTTTATTCGCGCCGTTTCTATCGCACAGATTCGTCATTAAAATACTCGCATACAGGTATTCTTTATTCGCTGACTGACTATGTTTTTACTTATGACTTACCGCGTACGCCACCGCATATTTACACGACTCGATCCTCTCGAAGCTTTTGGTATTATTTCGCGTATTCTAGATCTTCGTTAATCAGTCATAAAAAAACCAAAACTCAAGACTGTTTCGGCAGCGCTCGATTATATACAGATTTAATGTTAGAATCTCATGACATTATTTAAAATTAAGGTAAATTGGTTTGTTTCACACGCATTTGTTAATTTATTCATTCAATTGTTGGTATGTCTCATCTATTTGTACTGGGAAAGCAGTAGACAATCATGGTATTATGGCGGATTGGTGTGTGTAGCTGTTTTGGGAGAAAATGCTTACCCATCCAAAGGCATTTTCTTGTGTCGGTACGTGATGTGTATTGTGTGAATGGTGCGTGGCTATGGAGATGATTCAGCAGAGGCAAGATGAGAAGATGGATACGGGGCGTAAATTATTCTCACGATTAACTGTGGTATTTTACTGGTAACAATTTACAGGTGTGGTAATGAGTACAGAAATAATGCTTGCGAGTGCTACGACGATCGGCGACAGAGTGAACGTATCTATCGGTGACCAGGAATGGATTGCGATTTGATATATACCTACGTCTTACAGGTAAATCAATCGAAAACTTCTAAAATATGAAGAAGATAAAAGGTAACAAGCAAATAATAACATTTCGTAATATGCTTAACATTTTATAGATAACATACAACAATATAAATATACACCCTACATAAGCAAAAATAAGGATTAAAACATAATAATTTGGATCATCCATAAAAACTTAAATATACAAAATAATGTCATCAATATTCAAATACAATCAGATACACATACCACAGCCCATACATCAGATACACACACTTCTACGCTGGTCTACGCTCTTCTATTCAGTCTACACTCACCGAAAAAAGAAAACGGATATTTTTGAAATATGTAGAACCGACTTCTACAATAAAAACAAAATATTTTTATTATTAATTATAAAGTATTTAGAATATTTGAAGTATGTTCAAATATTTAAAGAACATAATACCGGATTTTATCCCCAGAAAGACATCACTTAGATATAAAAACTGGTCTAAAAAGGAGTGAAAAATTGAAATAATTTTAAGTGGTATTCTAGTGTAACGGTAATAATTCGGAAGAATTTCATATACATATAAAAAGAAAATTGCTCTAAAAACTCAAAAAATATAAATATCTCGTTACCAACGGCGACATCTGTACTGGTTTCGACATCTGTACTGGAATAACAAATCTCGACCACAGGTGGCGGTAGTAAAAATGCCTCAAATATGAAGCAAAGAATGCAAATTAAAGATAAATTTCCAAAAATTCGATAGATATAGTAGTCTATAATGGGTGGAAAGGTGAACGTTACATTGTGTAAAGTGATTACTTAAGTCAGCCGTACGATAGGTCATAAGCCCTATGTATACCCAAAAAGACTTCCATACCTACTTCTGCATATTAAAAATAGCTTCTTCTCTATGAGACATCTATAAGCTTTGTTGATTAATTATTAAATAGCTTATAAACTCGTCTGTGCGATTGAAAGGCAAGGTTTCTAAGCTTGGGTTCAATTTTTTTATTAATTATTTTTTGTTGTACCTGTAAGTACAACTTTATCTGTAGATAAAGAATGTCTTTTTTTGTAATTACCTACTCATTTCCTTCATTACCTTTTTACAAGAGAAAGAACAAACATTCGGGTCCATTCAGAGCAACCAATCACATAAAAGCTATCTGCGAGCGAACATGAAAACATGAGAAAAACATGACTCGGGAATATTAGGATTCCCCCATTCAAAAGTCCCTTTTGTGTCAACGAGCACAGCGCCACTGGTGAACGTGACTCAAAGCTGTAGTCGTAACTTGAAGTCGGATCCGTTAGAGCCAGTGCTGGAATCCAGTGCTGTCTTGGAGTATCTATGGTTACCAGTTCAGAATTATTTTTCAATAAACCAACATTTTCATCTGATTTTGATTTCTTCCGTAAACAAGTAAGAATACAGTGGTATCAGTTTTCGTTAAGGCAGATATTAAAATTGTTTCATAAACAAAAATTATAACTAATTAAGGATAAATTATAGAAGTCTCATAGAGACGAAGCTTATTTATATATGAGAAATGGATGGATGTCTCTTAAACGATGGCTCAAGGCTCACAACCTGTTTGAGCTGGCTTAAGAGATCACTCTAAACAATGAAACTTTCATCAATTCCATCGTAAGGACATCCACAAATCAAATTTTTTGAAAGTTCTATATAGTTATGGGTCCGCTCTGTACTAACTACTCCAATGAGTACTACATTACATTGAAGCGTAAACTTCACTCTTTTTGAATTTTGTGCACATTACAAGCTATACATACTTTAAAGTTATTTTAAAGTACATACTTTAAAAATAGAACATTTCATTTTAAAGTGCGCACTACAAAGAATATACACTTCAAAGTTATGTAAAGTACATACATCAAATAGTACACTTTATTTTTAACTGCACACTATAAAGTACACATTTCAAATCGCATACTTAAAATTTTAAATTGAAGTGTGATGTTTTTCGTCGATGTAGATAAAGGGAAAAATTTTTGGGAAGTCGATGTAGATAAATGAAAAAAAAATGAAGAAATGATTTTGGTGCGGTCTTACAAGCCAATACGTAACAATACGTAATCGACACATACTCATCACGTCAACCCTGATGATGGATCCTGCGATGGGATCCGAAACGTTGACCAGAGAGGCCAGGTGTACACTGCAGAAAATCCCAGAAAACTACACACAGAAGATTCTGAACGGCCGTGAAAAACCGAGAACATTTTTAAACAAAAAAAGCGTTTTCTTTTTACAAATTCAATAGCTAAAAAGAAATATATAAAAGATTGTTCCATATTAAAAGCTAGTACTGGATTAAACCAACCTGACCTAAATCGCTTTTCACTGATGGAATCTATAGACGGTGCATTTTGAGGAGGTATTATATTTATTATATGTATATGTGGTACGATGTATTCAGCCAACATCCATTTCGCATGATTAAATTTTTGTGTATTGTAATCTTACATCAGTGGCGGCTGAGGCTCCAAAAATTGGAATATTAATCATCGGGGTTTGAATATTAATTACAACGAGGACATTTTTATACCACGTGCAAAACACGTGATATTAAAATTTTTTAACACGACGACAAAAGATTTCCACAATATTATCTTGCCAAACTCAAGTTTTTGATTTTTGAAAATTTTATATTAATAATAATTTATCCCATCAATAATTATAATTTCTTCTTCAAAAAGGGCAATTAAAGAAATACTAAAGTGTGTAAATAGAAAATTGAATATTATAAATAACTAGTTCCGTTTTACAATTATAATTTTCACGTTAGTAATTAGTTAGGTATTCATTTCCCATGTATTATTATTTTATATTTTTGATTTTTATTTGTCTGTAACTTGTATCCTGACGAAGGAATCATTGGCCTTGAAACATGTTGGTAAATAAGTGGTGAAAACAAAGAAAATTTTACTAATTATTTTTATAATAATTTCTTTATCTGTCAGTAACATCGTTAAATCCAATAGTTGATCTCATTCCGTTTTTAAAAATTAGTATCAAATTTGCTTCGTTCGTAACTTCCTAGAATCAGTTTCAAAAAGTATGTCAAATCGTATATCTTTTTATAAGCAGAATAATTTAACATGTATTTAGTTTTAGTGTGTTAATATTATTCCATTGTCACGTGTCTATTTCAAAATTTGATTGAAATATCCTGTAGGTTTTTTCATTTAGTTTTTTATTTAGTTTTTTTCACCTGCATACAATATGTATGCACTATTATAATGGGTCAGGAGGAAATTACACTGAAAAGTAAATAGCGATTTATTAAGAGTGATTAATTAATTATAACATGGACAAAGTCACTTAATAGAAATAAAACTTAAGGTTTCAATTACATTATTTCGCAATATATCACTCGTATATGAACTCTTTATTATCGCTCCTGAACAGAATCGCCCAACAACGAGCGAATTAGATAGGCCATAACACAAGGCGCCCAGGCCAGCATTTTACCATCGTCGAGGGCAATATTGAAGGCAATAAACGTAGAAGCCGCCCGAGATCAAGCTACATAGACCAGGTTATCGGAGATGTGCGCTGTAGTACCAATCAAGACATGAAGACACTGGCAGGGGACAGAGAGGGGTGGAGAGATCGAGTGCTTAGTGCAGACCAATCCTAGGATTGAGACCCGAGAAAAATTATCGCTGGTAACACTTAATTTAACATTCACTTAAATATTCAGTCCAGTTTTTGAACGTAGTATTTATCACATTTATTTGTTTCGCTACTTAGGTAAGAACTCTCTCGATTATTTTGCTCCGAAATTTATGACTGGGCAATGAACTGTGAAAAAACCTCCACGCGCCGCGGCGTATTCCTGCTATTTATACCCAAACGCCGGCTTTTTCGAACATTCTAGATTATTATTTTCCTTTTAAATGTTGGAAGGAAGGTTCTCCTCGCTTCCTAAAGATTGTAGATAACTCTAGGTTGCTATAGGCCGTTATCGATTCTTCGATAGTGTTATAAAGATATTATAAGGGATTCGCAGATTGCACTTTTCTGCCTGCTTACTATTTCGTGACACTATTATTATCTCAGATGCGTATTTAAAATGTTTTTACTTTATGAGACTTATTCTGAAATTGAATAAATTAAATAAAAAGTGCGTTACATTTTTCAGACACATGTTTTATAACACCTCTGTATAGAATATTTTTTCGTTGGCATCTACAAAGATACAAAATATTCGTATCATATATAGGAGTACCTATATGTAAAATATTGCAACCTTTTCTAACGCGCATAGTTTTTAAACTTTCATTTTTAAACGTTCTAGGGGAGCCTACGATCAAACTTATAAATATACTAGCTGTCCTTACCCGGCGTTGCACGGGTTAAGGATTAAGTTCAAAATAAATTTGTGACGGTAAATAAAGGCATCGAATATATATAAGCAAAGGGAAAGGGTTAAAAGAATAGGGAGGAAATGTCGCATATGAACCCGCCAAGTCCTAACGAATAAGTTTCCAAATTTTGAGGTCCGATTGGCCGAAAGATACAGATTTACGGAGAAAATATATCAGGGGAGGGGAAGGGTTAAAAGGATTGGGGGGAAATGTCACATATATTACAGATTTGCATCGAAAATATGTCAGAAGGAGGAGAAGGGGTATGAGAATAGGGAGGAAATATTACCTACGTTACCCGCCGAGTCCTGAAGAATAAGTTTCCAAATGTTGAAACGGTACAGATTTGCATCAAAAATATGTCAGGGGTAAGGAAAGGGGTATGAGAATAGGAAGGAAATGTTGCCTGTGTTACCCGCCGGGTCCTTAAGCATAAGTATGAAAAATTTGAATCGAATCGGACAAACGGTGTGGATTTGGGTAGAGAACAGACAGACAGACAGACAGACAGACATGTTTTATAGGTATAGATTACCATGGGTCCTCAGCAATAATAGACAGAATTAAATTTAAATAAATATTAAATTAATTAAAAATGCATTAATTATAAAAAGTCACTGGACACAAACTTAACTTGAGCACTATTCTGTAAGTCACACTTATCGCGACTCGGGAATCTTCCACTTATCTGGAACACTTTATAGTCGTCTTCTAGAATATCCGCCCGTCTATGGACTACGTTGCATGCGCTGTCTATCGCACTGATCCACTACTAGAATCTCTACCACTATAATTCGCTCTCTACGCCTACTCGCTGTTTCGCTCATTTCTATGGCTTTTGCGGCTATGCGGCTTATTACTACAAACTGCATCGCAGTGATGGAACAGTCATAGAATCCTAGATGTCTAGAAGCTTCTCAAACAATGTAGTGCTTTCCACCAAATTTCAGTGTTCGATTATTTGAAGACTTTTATGTGCGATTCCTCTTGATTTAAGCATATCGCGACAATATCTTAACGCTTCAACATTTCATGATACCCAAGTACGATAGTGAAACTTCACAAAACTTCCAAATTTGAGTTAATCACACGGATTTTTTGTGATTTGACCGATAATCGAACCCTGAACCCTCGGTGTAAGAAGCCAGTGCTACAACCACTGGACTACGATAGCCTGTAATTATTATCTTATTTATTCATATATGCATGTATAAAACAGTATTGTGTTCTATATAAAAAAAAAATTAATAGGTGTCAGCATTATATTCTTATACTTATTCGAAAAAGTATTGTAGCCAAGATCTTAATTTAAATTCACGAATGCATCGATTTTATTTCAGATTTTCTAATCGAATGTGTTTTTTCTATAGTTTTTTCTCAAAATTCTGAGGAAGCTTCTGATTTAATGTAGTTTGTTAAAATATAATTTTTTTTTTTTTATAAATAATGAATTTATTTTCAAGAATTCATAGGTGTATAAATAAGCACTACATGATAATAACGCCTCTCGTCCCGTATGTTCCCACGTTCTCACACATTTCTGCATAATTTCATCGTGCTCGCAAAAACATATATCCATCTTCATCTAGATTTATAACAGTACTATAGAAATAATATTAGTTTGCCACTCGAATGAAAAAGTTATTTCTAAAGGGTCTCCTATAGTTTTCTGCTAACATTTCCTCTTTTGGCACCATGATCTTATACAAAGATGGCGCTTACTTCTGACAGTAATAAAAAAATATTAACGGATTGCGAACGATAAGGGCGGACTAGCTTACAGTGCACGGCGATCAAATTAGATGTCGTGTATAGACAAAAATATTGTTTATTTTGGATATTTCCCAGATTACACTCATTAGGGAATGAGCATGCAGAGGCGGCTGACATTTTTGCTGATAGTATAACTGTTTATAGGACAAAGCTGATACAATTGTTTACATCCCAACGAAATGGAAATGGACAATAAATCTTTCTATTTTACCTTTAACTATTATTATTTGTACTTTAACTTTATTATTATTTTATCTTATGTTTTTATGTTTTTCTTATGTTTTTCTGTATTATTATAATAATTATTATTACTTTTTAACTATTATTATTGTAACTTTTAACTGTATTATTATTTTAACTGTCTTATGTTATTTAAAAAAAAAATTATTCTGTATATTGTAAAAGCCCATAAGGGCGTTAAATAAATAAATAAATAATAAATAAATTTTAATAGGACCCTCTTATTCAAATTTCGCAATGAATATTTTGGACATCAAGACTTAAAATTTTATATAAATAGTGTGCCTGACATGAATCTTCGGGAAACAGAAAAATGTGATTTACGGGAATAGAGAGGGTGATAGGATACGAATGTGTGGAAGGGGGTCAACGTGATATGACTAGGACTGTAATTTGTGATTGGGAAGGAAATACGGATGATAGCCGAACTCACCACCACAAGATTATTCCTTCTCCTTCGGTTTCACTACGATGCTCGATAAATTGGTGATTCACCTTATGATCTTGAATCGGAAGCACTTTATACACAATTAGCATGACACTTGGCGAAAAGATTATTCAATATGGTCAATTCGATAAGTAATTGACACAGAATAATACTACTCGACGATAGATTTCGTCACTCTCTCGACAGCTAGTATATTAGGATTAATAAGTGTAGGACAAAGGGATGAGGGAAGGGGAAGAGTCAGATGCGAATATGGCATCGATCCCTCTTGTGAGAACCAAACGCCTAGGAATAGGCAAATACGGAACACATAGTCAGTGATTATTCTTCTACTAGATAATTATAGTAAAAGAAATGTAATTGGTCCGTATCGGTATGATTAAAATGATTCTTGACTTCATGCCAAATATTAGAGAACGGCCATGTTAAAAACTTGACAACAGAATAGTGTACTTGAGAATATGGATGAAAATGGAAGAGGCAAAAGTGGTGTGCCAGAATAGAAGAGTACGGCGTTCTGTCTTCTAATTTCTATAAAATTTGACAACCGAATAGTGTACTTGAGAATATGTATGAAAATGAAAGAGGCAAAAGTGGTGTGCCAGAATAGAAGAGTACGGCGTTCTGTCTTCTCTGAATATTTCTGCAGATAAACGATGTAACAGTTATTTACAAATTTTATCGCTTTGTCTAGTTGACATTAGTACTAATTGCCAACAGTGCGACGAGATGAACGAAAACGAGCCCTGTATTGTTTTCGTGCCCTTAATCAGAAACGCCGCAGCAAAATATGTTTGAAGCCCCTGAGACTATATCCTTACAATTTGAAACTCACCCTTCTGTCAGAGAAAATTACTTTCTTTAGACCCTGTATTTTTTTTTCATTTGAAACACGCAGTTATTACAGGAAGAAATATATACTTTCACTACATTGTGGCAGTGAGAAACAAATCAAACACTTGAAATTAATTAAAGTTTTTTCAATTGTCTACATAAAATCACTGGACACGAATTCAACTCGAGATCTCTTTGGATTGAATCTTGCACTAGTCACTCGAGAATCTTCCACTTGTGACTAGAATTTCTGATTCACGTTGTATCAATGTTGTATCAATCTGGTCATTATCGAATACTTCTCACTTGCTGGTTGGTAGGTAAATTATTGCTGGTTAAATATACGCACTGAAGTCACCCATCACTGTCGGTTTCGCTTTATATGTGACTGCCAAATATCTAAATTAGACTTCTATTCCTCATGCACTTTCCGTTTAATTTACACTCTCGATGTTCGAGTAGTTTTTGATTTGTTTCCGTGTACTCCAGCAATTTCTTATTTACTTTTAAATCTGCAATCCTGTAAAATCTTGTAATAATACAGTAAAATTAACAAAAAAAGCTATAACCAGTTTAGTTTTGATAGGTCTAACAAGATAGAATTTAATTAATAAAATTTGAAGGAACATGGAAAAGAAAGTTAGTCATTTATGATTCGGCTATGTTTCAGCTATGTTTGCCTGTCTCAACACAGAGCTCTCTAGTGAGACAGGCATAGTATAATCTAACTCGAACAAATGTAAAAGTAAAGAAATGAAATAAATATATAAATAAATAAAATAGCTTAAATAATGGAAGAATGTGTGAGATATTTTTTTGTAATTTTGTTTTGATATTTCTTTTTATAAGTATCTTATGTTATAGGTTTTTGCCTTCTGGGCTATTATGCCGTGTTTTTACGTTATTTCTAGCCGACGTTTAGGATCCCATTGTAGGGTCTATCATCAATTATAAAGGGTAGATAACACATTAGCCCTGATTCACTAAGCTCTCCTCAATTTTACAAAAAAAAAAAAAAAATCACCCAACAAAACCATTTCAGCGATATTTTATTTATTCTGCCATAAAATTGAAAACTCGTGATTATATTTCGCATCATAAATAAGTAGTAAGAAGCAATAGAAGATAAGATAAAGGGTGAGAATAAAAATTGAACGAAATTTTCCAACGGAGACATTGCGAAAAATCTAAAATTTGATAAAACATATGCTATGTTTGTTAAAAACTAACGTCAAATGCGTCCTGTCAGTGTCAGAAGCAGACATTAAAATTCAATAAAAGTTTATTACAGCTCGGCTAAAGACGGTCTCGGGCGTTGAAAAAAAAACAGATTTGGGAGGGTTGTAAAGTAGTGGCATTTGTAAACTTTCCTCATAATTTCCGGTCTTTAAATAATAATAAAATGTCCTACCCTTAGGCCGGCTACGCGTGCCGGGGGTTCGAGAAACTTCCCCGAGTAATTCAGTGTTTCAGGGAAGTGCTTTAACGGAATGAATTTAAACTATTTTAATTCGAAAACTTTTCACAGGCGGCGCATACAAGTCTGAGGAGTGATTCGTATCGGAACAAACGGAAGCTTCGAAAGAGTTCCAGAAGGTGTCGGAGATGTGCATTACGGGATGCACTCAAGTCTTTGAAGTTGTAATTCTTGACGCGCGTTTGAGGTGAAATCTTATTTATGCAACGGAAGTTTTCACACGAGGTCAACGCCATCTGGCGACATCCATTCGATGGTTTTTAATCGCGATATCTGCGAGTCTCGATAGATGTCACTGCTACGCTGAATGACATTCGTCACGTTGCCGACGTAGAGCAGGGACCTGTAATCTGCGGATAACTCTTAAGTTGACAGTTTTTACGGCTGCATTTCATTTTACGTTGGCGGTTGTGCTGTGAGAAGTAATGCGCTGTTTCTTTTATGTATGCCAAAGGAGTATTACTTCTTACGTGCGTTACACTAATCCATTTAAAAAAAATAATAGATTGGTCCAAAACAACTTTATAAAATATGATAATATGTTGATGTTCTTACGGTGGAATTGGTGATCATTGCGTTGTGTAAAGTGATCACTTAATTAAGCCAGCTTATATAGGTCATTAGCCCTGGGCCACTCTATAAGGATTTCTATAAACGTTTTGCATATAAACAGTTTTGTCTCTGTGAGTCTTCTATAATTTATCTTAATTAATCATTTAATATGCTGGTACTGGGCTATGGTCCTTGGCTCTCACTACGTAAACAGCAATACGGCGTACACTCCACGACACAGAGTGTTTAAATACATTTTTACTCATCTTTTTGACAATATACAAGTAACTAGAATTTTTATTATATAAATAAAAAATATCAAGATTAATTAAATGAAATGTTTAATTTTATTAATTTTTTTTAGAAAACGAGGGTCAAGACTTTTTAACTACTTTTTTAAAATACATATTTTATCATCGTTGATTTTAAGGTTTAACTGGATTTCAATATTGTAAAACGAAGGGTGTACCGTCAAAATATCCCAGAAGTTCTGAAGTGTTGTGAAGACCTGAGAAAATTTTTAATTTTCCCATACCCGTTCATCTGTCCAAACGTCGCGTCGGTCCAAGTCGCGCAGCAATCAAAAAACAGCTGTCCATTTGGCAACGTTGTATTTTAAAAATAGAAAAATGCTATGTAATTGTCAGATGTTTTAGAGAACGGCAAAATAAATAATTTTAAACTTCACACAAAGCAAACACGTTATAGTGAGACATTATAGATTTAAAATAAAATAAAACAGTGTTTGACTTTATTGAATAAATACCAACTAGTTTCGGCTCAGAGCTGATCCTACATCGGGGTTTTATTTTCATCAGTATTTATTGAAACCTGATGAAGGCTCGGCTCTGAGCCGAAACTTTTTGGTATTTATTCAATCAAGTGGTTTCAAACAAAGTATTATTTTATATTATTGATTGATTTGGCGTTCACGTAATAGAGATTATTCATTACAAAATAGTAATAATGTAACCTCTATGAGAGTTTAATAACATTTTATGTTGTTTTTTTCACTACTTATGTTTCGAGAGAAACAGAATCTCTCACTGACAGGTGATGTATCAAACTACTTGATAAGTGCATGTTGGCCTTTAGTTCGAGTAACACTATTTAGTTATTTACTTGCTAGTGTCTTGACGAAGAGGCGGGTTACGTCTGGAAACCGGTAGACAAAAAGTAATTTTTAGGTTATATACTAACATAAATAACATTTTGTTAAAACGTCTGACCACAAAGTTAATGTTTTAAATATTTAAAATATTATTTCTAATATTATGATACTTGATAAGACTTATGTACGATACTTAACCTTCGATGAAAGTCTATGTTACTTGTGTTAAGTAGTGATAAAAATATTATTAAACTCACGTAGAGGTAAAAACAATGTTAACATAATTTTTTTATAAGTGTTATTTTAATTTATATATATTAACTTTGTAAACACCACTTATTTATTGAAAAAATTCAACGTGTTCCGAAGCCAATGGCTTCTTCATCAGGACAACAAAAATAAAATTTAAAAATCGAAGTATCGATCAAAATATTAAAAGTTATATATGATTTTAGTGTTATTTTATTTTAAATATAAATAATTTTTAACGTAAATTGAAGTAAATCATGAAAGTAAATTAGAACCAATTTTTGGAGTAGGGTAAGATTTTCGCACATCAATAAAACGTAAAATTTAAATATCAGGATGTTGACATATCTAGTCACGCTAATCACTACAATGAAGTTAAGGAGAAAACTAATAAATCAAGTGTTACTCGGCTGCTTAAAGATATGTGCGATTACGGACGGAATAACCACCATCGCACGCGTGTCGGGATTAGGAAATAAATATTTTCCTTCCCAATCTCCGCCGATAATGACTGATATTCTGACACCCGAGATACACTAGGCCAAAGCTAACTACGTACACAGCTGACAAATCGTACATACAGCGTTTTCCTAGGATGTCGAGTGCAGATCCTCTTTCCAATTCTCCCGGCTTCGTCGAATACGGAACAGATCGATCTGTCTATTCCGATGCGTTTACGACGGATTCGGATACCACACGAAAAATAATGTCAATTATTAGTACGAAAGACACCGGCATACACCGCTTTCCAACTGTCACAACTGTTCGGATTTTTCAAAGGTTTTAATTCTGGTTAGCGGTTGGCGTAGAATACGTCGGATGTTAGTTTCAACCAATCAAAATCATTTCGCGGCCGGCGCCCGTCAGTGACGAAAAATATACAATATGGAAGAACAGGCGTATGCTCATAAATAGTCCAAATTTACAAAACCTGTGTCAGGCCCATGATGACACATGGTATTGAAACTAGGACAAACACAGTTAGGACCGAAATACTTCTATACACATCTGAGATGAGATTACTGCGCTCTACAGCAAGGAGGGCTCTCAGGCTCTCAGGAGGCTTTCTCATCTTAGAAATGAGAGATATCTGTCAGACAGAAGACATTGTGAGATGGGCAGACGGCGGTACTGGAGAGACCACATGGATATGATGAAACGTATAAGAATTTTTCATGCGTTTGCCCATAATACACCCGTGGGATATCACATGCCAGGGAGGCCGCCGAAAAATGAAATCCACTTCCCAAGAGAACGGCTCGCGAACAAAAGATAAATGATCTAGATAATAAAAAAGAACAATAAGTGAATTTCTGAGAACTTTTCCAATTTAATTTCAGAAAAGTTATTATTTGTTCAAAATTTCAATATGTATTTTGTATTTTAACAAAAATAAACAACAATCTTTAATAATCTGTTACAATTAATATATAATTATCAAATTTCTTGATAGCAAAAGAGATAAAAAAAAAAAAAATGATACTAAAGTAGTACTTATATTTTACACAACTTCGGTTGATGTAAATGAAAATAAAATGTATCTACAATATGTTTTACTCGTATTATTTATATGACGTAAACGAAATCACAAATAGGTTTATTTTATTATTTTCAAAGGTTTGTATTTTCAAAAAGTGAATATTCAACTTTAACTTAACATATTATCTTAGTTTGATGAAAATTTCTTACGATTGATATGTTGTGGATTCCACAGGCACCATATTTTTCATTTTTTTAACAAACAGACCTTTAATGAGACCCTAAAAAGGCCTTAGGGTGACATTAGAGTATAAAATATAAATATATTGTATGAAGCTTTTGAACATGACATGATTACACAATACACTTTTAAAGATAAAGTAATAATAAATAATGAATAAAATGAGTTTAAAATATTGTTCCGAACAAAATAAAGACTGTCACAAGCAAGGGCGTGCAGTGAGAACAAAAAGCATGACTTTTTCCTAAGCATATATTTTGAAAAGAAATCGTAATACGAGATTTATCTCGTAATATTCCTATCGCAATAATTAACAAATTATTAAGATTTTAATATTTCATAATCTGTCAGATAAATATTTCATTTCGATTTTTTTCCAAATATATATTTACATATAATAAAAGTCACGTTCTTGTTCTCACTGCACGCCCCTGGTATCAAGTCAATAAATACAATTAAGGATATTAAAATATATTTGTATAGCTTGCATGCCGTATAGACGGCTGAACAACAACTGAACAAATATTTTAATACGTTAAAAAATGTACAAAAAATAGAAAAAAAACCGAAGCTCGGCTGTGAATCGAAGTGAATTAAAGTGTCAAAAATTTCCACTTTGTAAAGGCTTGTGCCAGGGAAGGTAAACAGATGGTACGTGAACAAAATTTTTGTAGTTATAATTCTTAAGGCGCGTTTAAAGTTAAATTTTAGCATGCAACGAAATAAGTGCGCATCATGCGACGGAAATTTTTACACCATTTAGTCATAACCCAACAATCAAAAGCTAAGATGGCGGTTTTCCGAGTGATGATCAATCCAATGCTTCACGAATTAAAGCAGTCCGGGCTATTCACAATTTACAACCCTAACATAAAATACAAAATAAAACAGTGGATCCGAAACAAGGGATAAAAGAAGAGATAAAATAGACACACTTACTCAAACACACTAACATACACTATAACCTCATATATATGATATATTTTTTATTATGTTACTTTAATCACTTTATTTTGTTACTTTAATATACAGTAATACTTCATCAAATACAAATAATTATTTCACTATTTATCTACGTACCTACTATGTTTTGTATCTAAAGTATTGTAAGCTACGCCTGTCTCGACACAAATATTTCTAGTGAGACAGGCACAATCCAACCAAAATTTTATATTTAAATTAAATAGAAAGAAACAAACAAATAAAACGGCAATTATTAAAAGTGGCAATCTCGTTGTTTGATAATGCTGTTATGAAAATTGCATTTGCTCCGGGCGCTGTTACTGTCGTTTCTTTTATGTAATATAATTGTGATCAAATTCATAATGTATTATGATGATGATAGAACTATGTGCTTACTGTTTTATTTTATTTTTTTATGCAACAAAATCCAATTCGGTATGGATACTGCATTTAATGTGTATTTTAGATTTTTAATCTGTTGATGAAGAACTATCACTGCTGTCAATTCTAGTTTGTGTTCTATACCATGCGTGTTCTGTCCAGATACTTTCTAACGCAAAGTATACAACAGTGAAGAGTGCAGAGGGACCCCACACATGCCCAAGGCCATTTTATAAGCAATAGCTTCTACATCGACCTCTTTCTTTCGCCACCCGATCCGGCATTTTTTGTTGTTGCTAAAGTGGTCATCCTCCCCTCGCCACTTAAACTCATGGGGGTGCAAATGGCGTGAGGAGGCGTCCACACAAAAGCGCTTCACTGACTTCTAGGTGCAAGGGTGAGAATGGGGAAACCATAGCACGTGCCTTTTTTTATGTATTCAAAATAAGTATAGTTCTTTGAGCGCATATATAAGTATTCGAAATCTTTTTTTAATACAGAAGACCACATGGTCTAATGGAACTAAAGGATAAGGGTGGAACAGTGCGAGCGATGAATCTGTTTGAAGATAACGCCACGTAACATTTCTGCGAAAACCTCAAAAGGACGTAAAAGGAGGTAAAATTGTCATAGAGAGGTTCCTTGTTAAAGACATACAAAAGAAAAGGATTCCAGTGAACCAACAGATACCGTTTATTCAGTACTTATAAGAGTCGTCCCATACTCGTACAATGTAAAATAAAGGTAATGAAAATTATATTATACTAGCCATACGCCCGTGAAAAATCATGGAACATAATAATAATTCATGACCACCTTTACGTGGGCCTCATTAGTGGCTAGTCGTCATCAGTTGTTGTAGTCCCAGTGAATAATGGAGAGCAGACATTCGAAATTACGGTATTTGATAATTAAATTAAAATATATTAAATTAATTGACTTACAACATATTATATACAACTTTCAAAAATTGATAATGTGTGGATTTGGCGAAAATTGTATTATGTAAAGTGATCACTTAAGACATATTCAAGTTTGTGTTTACTGGGGTATTATGCCGTGTTGTTACGACCTTTCGGGCCGACGTTTCGGATCCCATTGCAGGGTCCATCATCAGGGCTGATGTGTTGTTGTGAATGTTGGTGTTGTGGTTAAGTATCGGCTTGCAATACCGTGCCGAAGTCATGATGTGTTGTATTGTGTTGTGTGTATGATTCATTTGTTGTCTGATCACTATCTCTGCGGAGTCTGCGACGAGAATGACTTTGTGTAGTGGTATCCGGCGCTTCAAAGTCATTCTCGTCGGTCATACGCAGACGGTCGTAACAACACGTCATAATACCCCAGTAAACACAAACTTGAAGTTTCTGAGTGGCCGTGAAAACCTAAGAACACACTTAAGACATGTCTTAGATCGTAAGCCCATAAAAATTTCCATGTACGCTTTCCATTTATATAGATTTGTCTCTGTTAGACTTCTATAATTTATCTTAATTAATTAAGTTACCTTTGAACTTAGTTTTCACATTGTTCCATGGATTGGATTTTCACCCCCACATTTTTTTTGTTTCTGTTAACCCGCGAGCACTCGCGCTATCATTTTGCTCACGGTAAATTTTAAATTCGCGCCATTTTGTCAAAAAAAAATTCTCGAGACTCATAAATTCAGTAGCTGAGTTTTATCCGTTTAATGCGCCAATGCCGTCCAGTCGCTTACAGGTGGAGATTCGTTACGCTGATTTTATTCGTTAGTACTGATCACGCGGTGATTTGCTCATCGCGCGAGCGACGACGTAAGTACTTAATAAATTAAACAAAATATTTCAAATATATAATAAACTGAGATAAGTGTTTCTACTTATAAATTTCATTGTAAATGTTGTAAAGTATATATAAAATAAATATATTTTGTAGATGGACGAACGAGATCATCGTATTTTGCATAGTAGACGTAAAAATTGTAAGACAAAAAAGCTCTGTATTTAATGCCATTAATATATCTGTAAAGAACACGTATTTACGTTGAAAATTAATGTTTCTTAATTAGATTGATAAGAAAGTTGATTTTTGTTACATTTTTCCTTTATTTTCTCTTAATATTTCCTTAGAAGACTTGCTAAATTTAAGTTTTTCTTTTTGTTATGAAAATTAATGTTTATAATATTTTCAAATGTTAAATAAATATAAATATTACAAAATTATAATTAGATGTCTACCGAGGCAAAACTGGCGGTACATGATGGAGTTCTGGTACCGACACTAATGTATGGAAGTGAAGCCTGGAGCTGGCAGAAGAGGAACAAAAGTAGATTGAATGCAGTGGAGATGAGGTCCCTTAGACGTATGTGTGGTAAATCCATGTATGATAGAGTAAAGAATGAAGATATTAGGAATGAATGTAAAGCTGATCGTAGCATAATACAGAGAATGAAAATAGGGTCGCTCAGGTCGTTTGGGCATGTTGAGCGAATGAATGAGGAAAGAATGGTAAGAAAGATATATAATGCAAGTGTTGACGGCGCCAGAAAGAGAGGGCGACCACGGAAGACGTGGCATGACCAGATTAACCAGATACTGGAAGATGGTCCTGTTAGAAGTCTGAACAACGTTCAACTGAAGCGAAAGTTGTATGTCAGGACAGAAGAGTATGGCGCTCTATCCTCTCTGCCTACTCCCTCGGGGAAACGGCGTGATGGTAAGTAAGTAAGTAAGTAAGTAAGTATAAGTGTTTAATGATAAAAAAACCATGATTAAATTCATGATTTTTTGGATTAAGACACTCTTTTTACTATTAAATATTTGTGAGCAAAATGCTCTACACATAAATGCCCGTGTGATTTTTATTGGCGCGAGTTCTCACAGGTTAACTTCAAAGCTTTGATTTTTAATTTTTAGTATGTACGTTGTTTCCTGATGAAGTGACCATCGGCCCCGAAACATGTTGATAATTCAATAAATTTGTGGTTTATACGAAACGTTCTCTTGTGAATTATATATATATAAGTGTATATAAATTTAATAATTTTGCCACAAAGTCATTTGCAGTTACTGAAGAAAATGATATGAAAAGCAAACGATTTTTTATGAGTGCATTCTTTAATTACATTGCTTCAAATTACAAGATTAATATTAATAATTAACAAACAAGAAATTGTCAAGAAGATAATTAATTGCTGGAATTTTAGTGATTGGTGACAAAAATTTTACAATAGACGTTCATTTTATTTTATATATTATTTTTTGTATGAATAATGATAAACTTAAAAATAATCATCAAAATATTTTTGTTTGTGGTGTGCCAGCTCTTTCTAGTTCAGAATCTCTAAGGCAGATATGTCTTTAGGGTTGGTGTTGGTTGTGAATGAAAGAGTGATCTCAATGCGTTATTTATTATCCACAAGGTCCCTAATATACAATGTGAATAATGATTGGCTCCATTTTGATGAGGATGATGATAGAAGCTTCCTTGGAGATACAGAGTTAGGACTGTGTAGTCCTGCGTGTGTTTTGTGGTTCTGTTGTCCGTAGTCATTGAGTAGGGGTGACGTTACGGCGTAGGTTCTGATGTGCAGCGGGACGTAGTTGTAATGCGGGCGGAGGTCAGTTCTCGACGTAAATACTGACCCGCACCAGCAGCGAGACTTCGTCGGTATAACTCCGTAAGTTACTGTGTATAGTTTCGGAGACCGAATGCTGACTAGTGTTTTGTATGGAGAGGGCAGAGCTTATATACTTCTCAATTCCTTTGTTGTCTGGGAAATTCGCCTAATCAGTTAATTGATTCCTGACAAATGTTTTCCTCAGCGAGTTGGTTCCTTGATGGAAGTGTTTGCGTTAGCGTTTCTTATTGGGTCACTTCGTGCGACCTTGTAACTGTTGTTGCGTTGTCGCTCCATCTTAATGTTGGCCTTCCTAAGCTCATTTTATCTATATGAAATATTTAAATTAACTATATATTTCAAAATATAATAAGTCGTGCTGGAAATAATTGAAGATTACATTCTCATAAGAAATACACAAATGCTGAAAGTTTCAGAGAAAATTAAATTTGTGGACAAAAATAAGCTTATTTCTTTTAATCATATTTATAATAATATTTTTGAGCCGTCTACGAAATAAGGAATGATTTATAATTATAAAATATGGAAACATGTTTAGATTTTTGGTCACAAATTTTTATTTTTTGAAAGAGCGAGAACGTGTAATTTAGATTCAATTTTGAAAGAAAACAAAATTTCAAAAAAGTTAACTAGCGTATTTAATATGCCGTAATATATTAGTAACAGATGATGCCTTGTTGGTACAAAGTCATGAAACGTCACAGGAATGTGAGCCTGATTTAATGAGAGCGTGACCGGATGACACGTGTGCACGTGCCGAGCCTGGATGAATTTGTCACATTAATAAATGATGACATTTATTTATGTAATCATTTTTTATTTTTCTAGAAAACAAACAAGTGGCGTGTATGATTTAATCAAACTCTTAAATAAAGGGTAATTTTCAACCCGGGAACACTCACTGCTGGCCGAATCGTACCCCAGGGAAAAGAAAACCTCAATTTAATTTAAATGAATCTCAGCGCGTTTAACCTGAGTGGAGGTTTAATTTTATTAGAGGGATGATTGACCCCGCGCGAGTGCTTGCGTTTGAACACTTAGCTATAGTAGGGAAATTATATTAAAAAATTGAGTGCTTATACATTCGTACGCGCGTTAGAAGTTATACTTCTTTGGCGTAAATAAAATAAATAGCACAACGCCAAAGGACAACAAAATGTAGAACTAATATAAAATGTAGAATAAATAAATGAAATAAAGAGAAATACACAAATATCAAATAATAAAACTGAAAAATTAAATGCTGGAATCAGTTTTATTATTTGATATTTGTGTATTTCTCTTTAATTCATTTATTTATTTCGTATTAAAATATATATATCTATATCTTCTATTAATATATATCGATATAAATATATATATCTATCTATATTATATCTATTATATATAGATATATATTATTATATTATGACGTGAGGTTCTGATGCTTCCATCAGTACTCCTCGTCACCACCAGTTTTGCTCAGTCGGAGAAGAATGAGACTCACCTTACTTCTACATTTCAAACTCAGGGTACTTCTGGTGTCGTGTACGCTGCACTTCAGCTGTCTCTCATTTTAACATATTTAAAGTTGCAACAGTACAATGACAAGGGTTATACAACGAAACATTATTTAGTTAACATGTGAATTTATTCAAATGAATTTTAAACAGAAATTAATAGTGCCACAGAAGGTGACAATTTTTCATGAAGTATTTTTGGGAATTTTGCACATCGAAATCCTTTTTTTACAATACATAGAGGTGAAAATTTAATTTACCGCGCCTCGACTTCAGCGCTAGCGGCCGCGTTATACAAGAATGGAAAAGACAGTGGAAACTAAATACTTTTATACTACTAGCGGTGACGCAGCGCTGGTGTCGGAAACGCTGGCAATCACATTCTATAGATCCAATTAACATCTGGTCAAAATTTCTATATCAGATTTAAAAACAATGAAGCTACAATAGGCTGTGCGAATACATTCGCTTGGTGATATCGATTTCAGATAACATGTCACAATTTCTGGCACAAACACCGTTTCCGCACGTAGTTAGCGATGTTCTTTTTTAAAAACAGCACGACCGATGCACTTGTTCTATTATTTACGGAGCCAGATAACACCCAGCTCGCTTCCAGCGTGATTTGAAGTTGATTAAAAAGAATTGGAATACCAGGCATGTCGTGGTCTTCACTTTACTGGCCTTGCATCTGAAGCAGGATTGCTCCCTTATGGGTCCAGAGAACAACCCCGCCCCGAGGCTTTGGGCTGCCGATGCAGACGACTTCAGGAACATCATCTCTGCAGCTGCCCCCCAGGCGTTGCAAGGGATGCACCTTTCACTCCACGCTGCGTCACCTGGCCATGGCGCGAAACGCTGGCGTGGAAGGACCCTCTGTACGAAAGACATTATTAAACAACCAATCATGTAATTTCACAAGTTATCTTTATGCCACTTCAAATTGCGTCTCTCGGAATGAGCTTACCTCTTAACACGAGGGTTCACAAAAAGGCTCACATCTTGCGTGCCGAAGTGTCAGATTTCGAATGCGCCATTTTGTAATATCGTCTCCGACGTTCGCGACCGCTGTGAAACTATCTGCAGTAGACCAAAGGCATTTATTTATTCCCATGGAGTATTCGCGGTACCTACGCGGTTAGAAATCAATTTTGGTGCAGATATTTGGTGCGGGGATCGATAGATTCATTACTTTGAGATGTTTCGCGAAGAGGTGTGACGAACAGAGGTTGCTACGTCACAATATATATATATAATATATATATATATATATATATATATATATATATATATATTTAAATAGATTTGTGTCGAATATATTGGATATATATATAAAAATAGATTTTTGTCAAATAACTTAATGGAGTGAAGGCTTTCGACGAATGGTGAGTGAGCCTAAAGAAGTACAATATCAAAAATCATGAAAATTAATCGAAATTGTACGAATAAAAAACTATACTTAAAATGACATAACACCTCATTCACTGACCATTGCGTCGTTTCCCGGAGGGAGGGGAAGGAGGCAGCGTGGATAGGGTGCCACACTTCTCTATCCTGACAAATAATTCTCACCTCATTCACACTCACACGTCTTTGCATGTAAGCTCGTCGATTCTCAAAACTCCCAACATGACCGTCTTCTGGTCTCGTAAACCTGGTCATGCCGAGTCTTTCGTGACTACCCTCTTTTTCTGACGCCGTCAGTACTTACGTCATATATTTTTGGGGGTTTGGAGATGATTAGGAGCAATCGTTTTTTGGGTCACCACTGGCATGCGACGGAAAAGCTCCAAAGGCGTAGAATATTGATGATTTATTTTCTCGATAGAACAAGTACAAAATATATCTAAATGAGTATGATTAATTTGATTTCAATTTTCAATTTCAATTTATTTATTTTTAATATAACATTTACATTACAAACATACGTTTAATTCGTAAATAGATATTATTAACAAGTGAGAAAATATATATACAAACAATAAAATATCAAACGTATATAAATTCAAAAGGTGTGGGAGAATCCTGCTTCGGAAAACCCTCTCAGAGACATGGAACAGATCAATATCCAGAGTAATATTGTTCAGCATAGCAGTAGCTCTTCCAACAGGCATAACCATTAGCAGGTTGGTCCTGTATAATGGAATATGAAACAATCTATGCTGACGTGGTCTTAGGTAATTATTGGGAACATATAAACCATTGCTCTGCATAATTTCAGGATAATTGATCATACCGCGCAACAATCGATAAAAATGCGTAATCAGATACACATTCCTTCTAGTCTCTAAACTATTGTAGCCAAGCATACCCTGGAGGAACTCGGTTGGGTAAAGCCAAGGATAATGCCCGTACTCTCTCATGTAGAGATATCTTAGAAACTTTTTTTATACTTTCTCTACCATAAGTGAGTACTTAAGCTCATGTGGCCCCCAAATCATCGAGCCACTCTCGAGTCTACTTCGCACCAAGGAGTTGTAAAGAGTTCTCAGTTCGCGGGTTTTTTCAAAAAACCCTGGCTGTACGCAAAACAATGATAGATATTCTAAGAGCCATAGCCTCCAGCCGCCGCCGGAGGTAGGTGACAGACTGACATGCCCACATAGGAGATGGGCCGCTTTTTATATTATTTATGAACAAAGGATTCCTGCTTGCCCAGAGGCGCGTGGTGCATGAAGTACTAAACACACCCGCTGTGTCACCCGTGCCTCGTCTTCGTGCCTGTTGCGTGCTTATGACCGGTGGTACCTATTGGAGCGCCGACCTCGCCATCATCGTGTTGCTGGATGGACCGCTGATGAATCTGCGGCACGTGCTGATGGTCTGTCCGGGCCCGTGGCTGTGTATAGGGTAACCCCTACACATTTTTCCTACCATTTCTTCGCTCAACACGACAAAACCACCCATAAAGATAAAAATTAGTAATATTTACAAAAAATACAAGTAAAGTTGATATTCAGAATATTTTGAGTGTGTATCATCAACATTTTCAAGAACACAATACTGGATTTAATCCCCAAGGAGACATTAGTACTCATGTATGTTTTGTGTAGTATAAACTTATGTCATAATTGTAAAATATTTTTGCTATGAGGATTGATTTTATGGGTTCATCTTTTTCCCATTTTTCTATCTGTCTTCTTTATCATTAGCTTTGTTGAACACGGAATTTGTAGCCTATCTGCATAATATTGAACAGTACATTATGAAATACTGTAAATACATATTTTCAAAAAATTAAATGTATAAGTTTGTAACAGTTTTTAATTATTAAATTAGTGAAGGATAAAACAGTTGTAATGTAGCTTGTTGGTCTTGTGGTTAGGACTCTCGCCTCGTGACCCAAAGGTTGCGGGTTCGAACCTTCCTCCAGACCAGCAAGTTAGTCTTATTTTCATAGCACAGGCGTTTAGCTTAGTTTGAAA
The DNA here is from genome assembly GCA_016648135.1 of Agrypnia vestita. NCBI lineage: Eukaryota > Metazoa > Arthropoda > Insecta > Trichoptera > Phryganeidae > Agrypnia > Agrypnia vestita. The sequence goes on along the minus strand of JADDOH010007862.1, from coordinate 60,426 downwards.
ATAGTAAGAATATTGATGTGACACGTATTCCGTGTCCGTATCTCTATTTAAAAAAAAATGTAGCGCACTAGGGGTAAAATTCTTACGTTTATGGCGCTATTAAATTATACATTAACATGATTATTTAATTTATATAAAAAGTAATGTGATTTTTCCGCGACATTGGTAGATATAATTTTTAGTATTTTTGATCTTTCCCGCAATCATAAAAAACTCTTGAAAAACGACCCCAGCTATATGATATTGGGGTGAATTTAGCCCAGCGCGGGGGTTGATGTCGAAAATTTGGATGAAATTGCCCCCGGGTTGACAAGGACAGCGAATTTGACAAAATTGGCAATAATAAGAGATGAATCTTGAAAAAAGTCCTTGCGGAAATATTAAAGAAGTCAATTTTAACATTTTCAGAGCAAGTCATTTCGAATGTATATGAACATCTTTTTTTCATTTTGTATTTTGTAAAATAATAAATACTGAAGAAGAAAATGGATTTTTTTAAGGCGAAGTCGGAATACGTGTCACATCAACATTATCTCAATTATAATAATTTCGCTGTCTGTATGTTTGTTCCCATAATTTCGAATAACGTCCGTTACTCCGTCTTAGAAAAATTAAAAAAATTAAATGAATCAAAAAATTTTTTGAAAAATATTTTTTTTTCGTCAAATTATTTTTCGAATTTTTTTTCCGATTTTTTCTTTTACCGTAATTGTTGACAAACAAAGCAAAACACTTGTTCTATGAAAACATGAATAATTTGATTTCTTCCCAATGTTCGAACTAAATCACTAGATGAGTGTCTAAAGTACTCGACCAGCAAGCAAGTCAAAACTTAATACTGAGCACATTTAAAGTGGCTTTTTTTTAAATATCCTTGGCACAAATTGAAAAACAAAAATTTCATTTTGAGATAAATATAATTAATTGTAAGAGTGAATAATAGCCAAAAATTCATTGAAATTTTCGACAATATAGTATGATTATCAATTATCAAACAATGCACTATTTTTAAGGGAAATGCATAATTACAGTCACAAAAGAGCACCCTTCTTTTGACATTGCCTCTGTTTAAGACCTATTTGACCTATTTTTTACTTTGAAGTCACGATATTCTAAAACAATAAGAACTACACATTATCGATGTTTTCTAAACATTCCAGCAGAATTTAAAAAGAACGCGAATACTTGAAACTATACCGGAAGCTTCAAGAACGTCGAGTTTTAATTAATAGGGTTTCTTTGTTTTGACTTTGGCGGAGGTCAGAGAAAATAGTGATAATTTAGGCGAATCTACGGCGATTGAGTGCGCACTTTATTCAAAATTGTGTATGTATTGAGGAATTCTCAATAGACAACCAGATTTTCAAAAGTGACAATTAGTGTAAATTACATAATACTGATTACAATTAAGTTTGTGTTCATTGTCATTTGGTGATAAATTTAAATAAATTACTTTTTCAATAAATGCCCATCCAGGCCAGTTTAAAAGCAATGGCTACGCTTTCACCATATAATTCGGATTTTTTTTATGCTAAAGTGGTCATCCTCCCCACGCCACTTAATTTCGTATGAGTGCATGCGGACTTTGTGGTAATATTAAAATTAGTGGTTTATGTGTTTTTTCTAATTATTTATATTAATTGTAAGTGAATCATTTTGCCTCCCACAGCCACGACGCGTGACAACATTTTTTTTAAATAGAGATGCGAATATGTGTTGCGTATATTCCTATCGTATTCTATTATATTCTATTCTAGTCGCAATATTCTTACTATTCTCAAACCAAGCCAAAAGACTGCGCTTTGAAAATAGGACTAACTCGCTGGTGTCCTGGAATGGAGCTCGAACCACCGATCACCAGATCACTAGGCGAGCGACATGACCACTACACAAACAAGCTACATATTCTTGTTAATTATATTAATAATGTAACCAAGTTTTTCGTTTTATGATAACATTATAGTAAATATAGTCGAGCGTACGCGTTTGATTGTTACAAGATTGTTTTGAGTTTTTTTCGACTGGCTTTTGTGATTTGACGAAAGTAGGTACTGCATTGAAATTCTCTCCGCATAAATTTTGCGAACAGCGTAGTTTTTAATAAGGATTATCTTTTCATTAACGGGATCTTTCACCAGTTTGACAAATGTTTCCCCTTCCGGGCTGTGCGGCACTTTAAAATGGCCCATTTTCAGAGCAGTGCACGGCCCCGTAAATGCCGTAACCAACGGTATTCATGCCTCTTATGAACGAGTTTAAAACTTTTCCTTCGCAACGGAAAAGTTGGATGGAAGATTTTTATTTTAAATTTACTAACACAAAAGATCAACCTGTTATGGTTATGCAATGTGAACTAGTTTTGGTCCACTGAGGAAATGTGAAGTTAACATCATTAGCACGTTTTTGTCCACTGCTGGTTCAAACCCTCCCCCAACGATCGCTGATTGCAATTTTTAATTTTTACGCATATGAAGCCATCGTATTCATACATACATTTATTTTACTAGTTCTGATTTTTTTAATTATTATTTTATTTTTCTTGCTTTTGTTTGTTTGAAAGCTTCATAAGCTTCCAAGGTGGGGAGAATGGTTTGGTCAATGTTGGATGGCAGAAATGGAGACAGTGGTTATGACTGGATTGGACGTCAATGAGACGAAGATCCACCAATACGTTGTATTCTGAAGAAATGACCATTGGCCCCGAAACATGTTGGTATTTTATTGTTAATAATATTAATTACTAGCAATAACCCGTCAAAAATGACGGTACTTTTACATATAGGTTCCAAAAGAATAAGTATTTATTTATTTATAAAAAAAAAACGAAAATAATAAAAAATGAAAAATTAAGAAGAAAAAAAATATACTATAAAAAATTAACGGATGTTACACGAAGTTACGACGGACGGACAGACAGACGACGAAACTATTATAGTTTGAATAAAATAATTCTATTATGCTTCACTACACTACGTGACAATGTTAGATTTTCGCCGCAAAAACCTACTATTGGCTCTGCAACAAGTCTTGGCCTCCTCAAGAATTGTAATTATTTAAAAAAAATTATTGTTCACAAAAAAATATTTACAGAAAGAAATCCTGACGATTTCTCACATAGGCCAGAAAAGCCGCCTCACATTTTAACGTATTTTCTGTGATTTAAGGTAAAAATCATTAATCATTTTATAATTAATTTCATTGACCTCCTGGATTTCTGAGATATGTTCTAGAGATCCACTCCCAATAATCCACCTTTCTTAGGTTTGACCTTACTAAGCTCTTAAAAAATGAATGCTTTTAGCTTGAGTACCTGGAAAGGAAAAATTATTTGCAGTAGATCGATGGAGACTCATGGTTATAGTCATCATCGTCAACACTAGAGTGAGATTGTCTCGTTTTACGCAGGGTCCTTATGAATCACTTTGAAAAATTCGGAGTAAATCGCATTCAATATAAAAAATATATCGGGTAGGGGGGCTGAGACGGTTAAAGAGAGTGATAAGTTGCCAATGTTTTGTGAAGAGTCCTAAAGGGTAACAATGCAACATTTTATTTAAATCATAATAAATTCATAGTAACCAAACGGCGCATTTCATCAAAAAATTCGTGTGCTACAACGTAGATAATATAATGTAATAAATATATGTAATATTGGAACAATAGTCTTAAAATTTTTTTCTACATCAGTCAAAAGAGAGTAAAATTTCCTTACTTAATTGCTTAAAATAATTTTAGAAATTTGTTTATTTTGAGTATCTCCGTAAGCATTTAAAAATACGAGTATTTTTCGAAATAATTTGACATTATTTTTTATTATTTTATACTATTTATAATTATTTTAACTATTTATAATTATTTTAACTGCACTTTCATTTACTATCATTTCCGTCCATTCATATTTAATAGTTTTTTTTACCTTTTCTCTAGATTTCGTCCTTAACTTCCCATTATACCTAATCTGTCAAATTTGTGTTGCCCCAGTGAAAGAAAATCATTAAAACAAAATCATCAATATACATGTCAACACTCAGTGACAATAAAATTGCCATGTATAGACGAGATAATTTTTATTATTATAATACTGTAAAGGGAGTAAAGAAAGTCAATGAATCAACCCTAAAGTATTCACAAAAAAGCAAAATAATGTATACCTAAAAGTAATAAGATTTAATTTATTATCGCTTTCTCACGTCCTCTATGCGAAGGAATAGTCTGGAATTTTCTGAATATATCTGGAGGAGTATTTTAGTTTAACAGAATAAGAACTACATAAAAAGGAAAAAAAGAACACAAAAACCTGAACAATATATTCAAACGCTAAGATTACTAACATACGAAGGGGGTTGAATCTATTTTGGAAATGTCAGTGATAAAAAATTCTAACATTGGAAGCGTAAAAATGTATTCTTGTATCGACTTATCGAAAGAATTCAAGTACATATTTTGGTAACTAACATTTATTGACGTACACATTTTCCTGCAAACGGTTTCGTTATAAAATGGAACATATAAAACCTCTCATGGCGAAATTACGTATTAATAAATAAACATTATTTTATGTGTGTAAATTAGTCGATTACTAGATGTACATATCATCAGGCCTAATGTCCACTTCAGCTATGATGATGGACCCTGCAATAGGAATCGAAATGTCGGCCATAAATGTCATAATACACGATAGTAAAAAATATAAACCAGAAGATTCTTAATGGCCATAAAAACCTAAAAAAAGCTTATTAATGAGCAATGGCAGAGAATATTATACATATATAAATAAAATTTCTAATAAAATGACTTAAAGTTTGCCAATTAAGCCGCGTTTTAAACTAAAAATAGTTTAGGAAAACTCATTATAAATTCCAAAGACAAAGTCGACCCGCTAATTCATTCTGGGATTACAATTTAAATTATAATGACTGGCGTTTTATATAAGTAAAACGGCGCACAATTTTAATATCAGAGGAAAAGGAATATTCGAGATGCCTCAAAAATAATAACTTCTCAGAATTCTCGAACCGTCTCTTGGATATAGAAAATACATTTTATAAACAAAACAGTATTGGGATTCTTTATACAGATAATAGAGGCCTTATAATGCATAATTTATAAATATTAAAAATCAAGAAATGCTTAAACACTAAAACCAATATAATTAATAATCAGTTAAATTTTACGAATGACGCCTCCATAACTGTGGCCACGCCCCCGTTCAAACATTTACTTTTTTACCAAAATGGATAATGGATATTTAGTATGCGTCTGTCCTGACGAAGATACAGTGATATCGAAACCGGTAGACGTAAAGTAACTCCAAGTGATTTATACAAAGTTTTTAATGAAATAAAATAAATAATGATTTTGTTTATATAAATAAAATAAAATGTTTACATTTTCAATTAATTTCACAATGTTATTTTTGTTGCGACTAATAGGGTATTTCACATTTTTTTAAAAGAAAAATCTTAACTTTGGTTTATAAAATACGTTTATGAAAAAGATTTTTTTAATGTGTATATTTGCATTAAAAAACTATTTTGAAAATCACGATATTAAACTCCCGCCAAAACGCTTATTTTAAGGCATCATTTTTTATGTCAATCTGACGTTTAACACGTAACGGCACATTCGCGTATTTAGAAGTTCATTTGTTTTTTACAAAACAAGCCCGCTTTTTTGTACAGTTCGTGCATAATATCAGGGAAAAGGTTTTGTTGATATTGTATGGTACCCAAATGTAGAAATTCATTCCTAAGAACCGAAAAATGAATCCAACATTAATGCATCAATTTTCGCTACGTTATCTGATTTAAAAATCCGACCTCCTTTATTTTAAATATGTTTTAAGTTAGTTATTTTATTAAAATAGGTCACAAAAATGGTAAAATCTATATAAAAACCATGCAAACACAGCGGAGACGAACAGTGATCATAAAAAATAAACAAAATACAGTAACAAACACTATAGATCACATATGGTTTAACTATAATTCTTGATAAACAACGTCACAACCAATCATATCGCGTTTTAATGAAATCGTGTTTTTTAAGATTTTTATTTAAAAAATTATAAATGAAAACATTATCCCATACCGTCCATACTGAGTTACAAAATTAAATTTATTTTTATGAATCTATTTCATATATTTTCATAGACATCTATAAAATGTGAAATTACCCTATTCATTTTACTGTAAATGGTTACGGATATTTTATACGAACTGTATGTTTTTCCGATAGACAATTCCCGACGTTTCGTTGAAGTCGTATTCAAAGTCATCAGGATAACGACCTCTACCCGCGGAGGTAAGGACGGTACAGGTTGAATACGACTTCAACGAAACGTCGAGAATTGTCTCTCGGAAAAACGTACGATTCGTATTAAATATCCGTAACCATTTACAGTTAAATATGTCTAACAACCGTAATAAAAACCTAAACCATACCCTCTTAATGGTTAATTAATAACTAAATAATGTAAAGCTGAAAAACAATTACATTTTCAATGGTTATAACTAATGTGACAATAAATAATAAATCGATGATAATCCTTCAGGTTTAGGTTACTTGCGTATTTTCGGGATAATAAGCAATTTTTTTTTTTTATTGACATCTTTTAAAGCTTGTGGTAGATTTTGAAAACCGTTTTTGTAAACTGTGACTGAATTTCACGAGCGATTTGCGTGACCTGATGCGAATTGACTGGCCGGTGGCCAGCACATCTATTTGTCCATTGATTATCTCTGCACTTTAAAATATGGCAAGCCTATTGACTTTTACGCTTTTACGAGTCTGCGCTTACCCGAGTGTTCTATTTCGGCCTCTTCCAGGGATTCTCTGAGTACTTATTTTTAGTAATAATACTCAGGTAATCTTGGTACCTAGACACTAGGCATAATGGTCATACACAATGATTTTATGATTTCACTTCTTAAAAAGTACAGACAGCCAATACATTTGACTTTGGTATTCAAGAGCTGGATTGTAGAAATTAGAGGCATATGATGCACCGAGTTTCACACGATGACGAATCTTTATTTAAACAAAAAAGCTAATTACAAGTTTTCACTGGTAATATCTTATTATAAACTAGCTGTAACCCGTCAAAAATGTCAATACTTTTACATGCCGGTTCCTAAATAATAAGTATTTAGTTATTATAACGTCTTTTATCAAAATATTTTAACTTTTTTTTTATGTTTCTCCCGGGCGGAACATTAAATAATTTGCATTTTTGTTAAGCCCTGTATGTATCTACTGTGAGTGGTACCCACCGCTTACCCAGGACCGTTTTATGAGCAAAAGCTCCCATATCGGTCCTTCTCATTCGTCTCCAGGTTGACGTTTTTTTAGCTAAAATCCAAGACCGTGCCGCCCCGTACGGATCGTATAAACCGGTGCGAGGCAGCAAAAACTAAACCATTCATAGACCGACACCATTACATACGTCTTTATTGCTTAAAAGAAATACATAAATAAATACAAGAACAAAGAAAAGAAAAAAAAACATCTACTGTATTTTTGACGAGCTCAGCGATGGCGACATCGCTATCGTTGCCGCCTTCGGGCTTGCTGGTCCGGGGTTCAAGCCCCATCTCCGGCCGTTTAATTTGTTTTTTTTTCCGTGATTTCTAACGAAATTACGGACGTTACACGAAGATACGGGGACAGACAGATAGACGGACGGACGAACAGACAGCGAAATATAATTATGTTTGATAAATTTATTTATGACAGTTTTAATCGAATTTTGAGATTAAAATCGGCCATTGTTTTCAGAACAACTTTACATAGCTTAATAAACTGTGATTATAGTTAACGAGTCCAAATCATTGGAGAAAAGCATGATCGGTAGTTGTAAAGCAAGCGCATAGTTTATTTATTGCCTTCCCGACAATATTTTCTTAATGGAAACCAATTAGCGACTGATTGTTTACAAAGTTTGTAAACACTAAACACTGAACACCAAACACTGAATACGAAACACTTGACGGAATTAGTGCTAAGCGAGTATTATTGCCACTACGATTACTTGGTCTATAGTTTAATGGGTAGCTTTTTAATGAATAGGTATTATATAAAAACAATCATAAATTATTTTTTTTATTAAAATCCTGAACACATTCAAAAAATTATGTATTCTCAAACTATTATTTTACAGAAATATTTTTTCTTTTTACTTCCTTTCTTTTAACTCGTGGCGTCTGCTTGCTTGTTTCCTTGACGAAAAAACTTTGGATCGATTTTTAATCCTTTTCCCGTGATTCAATCGAGCTGAACCTTTGCAAGCAGACTCGTGGCGACGATCAAGAAGATCTATCAAATTTTCGTTAGAAAAAATTAATAATTAAAGTATAATATTGGATTTTTAGAAATTTTAATGATTTTTTCAAATTGGAATCATTACAAAAGTTTGATTACTACCAACGGCGGCCCAACGACGACGCCACGGAATATTTAAAATTTGAATTACTCCGTCGGTATAATAGGCATATAACTACGAATTTCGAAAATTTATAACAATTGGTTCACAGATGACAGAAAAATTGGGTATTTTGGGATGAAATCAAATAATCATTTATTTCTTTTAGATTTCTGCTTAGTTTTGAAGAATTCTACATTATTCAAATCTGATTCTGACTAAAACATTTGAAGCTGGAAATTCATAAGGTACGGTGTTGATGATAATTGAATCTATCAAAATCTTGACATCTCAAAACATCTGACCTTTTAGAAATATATTGAATTCCTGTAAGTTTAGTGTTATGTTATATGTTTTAATTCGTCTTTAATTATTGTTATATTTTACAAAGAAAGGGAGTATAGTAAAAACTTGGTTTTTATGGGTTCCTTTTTTTACTTCCTCTATTTTAACTTGTGGCGTATGCTTGCTCGCTTGACGAAAAAACTTTGGATCGATTTTTAACCATTTTCCCGTGATCCAACCGAGCTGAAACTTTGCAAGTAGACTCGTGGCGACGATCAAGAAGTTCTATCAAATTTTCGTTAAGAAAATCAATAATTGTAGTATAATTTTGGATTTTTCAAATTTTTAATGGTGTTTTCATACAAGTTGTATGGAGATTCCGACGCATATGGTAGACACGAAACCCGAACATGAGAAAGGGAGTATTGCAAAAACTTGGTTTTTATGGGTAACTTTTTTAATACATTGAAAAAAACTGTATATCGTCTTACTTTTTGACAGGATAATTCAAAGCTTTATATATCATGACCAAAAAGAAGTAGCAAGCTGAAATAAGTCGCATCCACATATAAATTTCAGAGACAATACTGTGTAAACTACAACACCAGAGCGCATAGTTCAATAGTTTTTGTTGTTTCTTGCAGTCTTACTTTCCGCATTATTATTAAGATATCCAAATATTCTTAGCAGACATGAATATATATAAATGATGTATATTCATGTCTGCTAAGAATATTCCATGAATTATATATTTTGCAAAAAGTCACTGGACAGGAATTAAATCAGAGCATCGTTCTTAAATTTATAGTCGCTAAATGTTTTCATAATATTGCACACACTTATTATTACTCTGTTTCTTAATTCGCACTAATTAACGCTGTTTTCATCGCTTAGATCACGTTCGAGTGTCTTCCGTTCAATTTTCGCATGTAGGTACTTTGCCCGATATCTGTCACTCGATATACAACGCGCTGGCACCGGCGCGGTTTTTATCACTGAACACACACACTTAGCACACGTTAAACATAAACTTGATCCGTGCGCGTTTTTATACAAAACACGTTGGTTTTGCGATTCTTCGAGAATATTGTATACATTTCTAGCGATTCTTCAAAATTTCCATTGCCTACTAGAACGCTTCAGTCGATTCCAAATTGCTCCAGAGTGTTATGGAGTATTCTAGAGATTTCAAGAGACAATAGTGCGCCGGTCTAGCATTTCGTTACAATATTTTCTATTTTTTACATAATTGGCTCATTCTTTTCTCTTTTATCGTATTTTTGACTTGCTAATAAAAGCTCTTTGGTTTTTTCAAATTAAATAAAATCTGTTAATACTTATATAAATATATAATTTTATTTGGGAAATCAAATAGCTTATGAAAACGAGAAAAACAATTATTTACCAATGTTAGTCTAATTTTCCATCGTTTAGGTAACACAATCGTATAACAAACAATTTGAAGATATCTTCGTATTATTGCTCAAACGCTTAGATAACATTTCGCAGAATTTTCGTAGGTATTTTAATTGAGGCAGAGTATTCATTACCCTACAGGCCCTACACTGCCGGGGTCTGGATCTTATTTAATTGTTTGAAGGCTTCTTGTGTGTGATTGTTTTCAGAAATAAGAAAGGGTGGGCGCAAAAGCCTACTTTCTACAACTCCTAGAATGAACTATTGTAGCAAGCCTTGAAATATAATAAATAATTGATCACGTAACAATCGAGAGCGTAATATAATTGTTATCGAAACTCAAAACGTAAAGTTACATGTAACAATCGAGATCGTAATATACTTGTTATTGTAACTCAAAACGTAACGTTACACGTAACAATCGAGAACGTAATATAATTGTTATTGTAATAATACTCAAACGTATTGATAAATTGTCACCAAGAGAATGTTATAGCATCTAGTCATTATTTTCTAAGACGTATCATATTTTCTGCTAAAGTGAATTTTTATATATACGTTTGTTTCATGTATTGTAGCGAAGGGAAAAACTTCATTTCAAAATGAAGACTACAACACACACACGTTCACCAGTTTGAAGACTACAAAGTGCACACTACAATTGTAGTAAAAACTACTTGAAGTGAAGTAATTGTAGTACTACGGAATGAAGTGAAGTAATTGTAATATTAATGAAGTGAAGTAATGAAATGAAGTGAAGTAAATTTTTACCTACATCAACTTTTCAAAAATTTCACGTAAAAAATACACTATTTAAAATGTGTTTCTCATACTTTCGATAACTTTTAAGTGTATGTACTTTGTAGTGTTCGCTTTAAAATGAAATGTACTATTTGAAGTTTATACTTTCAATAACTTTGGTGTTTGTATTTTGTAGTGTGCACTACACATCAAAATGTGCGAAGTGTGCACTTCAATGACGTGTAGTACTACATTGTAGTAGTGAGTACAGAGCGGACCCATCACTAATGTATTGAGGAGTACATTTTTTGCTATGATATTTGTATATGAAAATATCTTTATTTTATTTAGGTTAATCTTTTATATTGTATACCCGTAAACAACTTTAGATAATTAGAGTGTGACACGCGATCAGCGCGAGGCTCATGTTGCGCGGTCACTCAAGGATCGTTGATAATTATTATTATTTCCCGTGATTTTTCACGGGTTAATATAATATACTAGCTGCAAACTATAAAAAATGACGTACATTTATTATATATTTTGGCCGCAAGTTAAGGCTGTGAGAACAGTGCTATCTAGAGTAGCGTAGCGTCTTGGTAACGTCAGTGATATAGGTTTATTATGAAATTGAGAATTCTTACGGCTCTTTTTTCTTATACCTTATTATTACAATATTACAATAATGACGGACATTGTTACATAGAGAAATATATTTTTTTTCCCTCATTTAATACACCTTATCATTATTTGTGCCAATTTGTAGCATTAGTGACGGACATAGTTATATAGATAATGATATTTTTTGATTAATGATTAATACCAAAGATGTGTGATATAGTAATGGCTGCACTTAATGGTTGTTATTTTCACAAAACTGGAAATAACGCATAAATCTAAATATTAAAATAAAATCTAATTCATAGTATTTTATTAAAAAAAGTGTAAATACAAAGTTTCACATTTTTAATGTTTATAGCGTTAACTTTGTGATTGGAAATATAATTAATTATAATTAATAAAAAACTTTGTATTACCACTTGGAGTAACTCTACGTCTACCGGTTTCGATATCACTGCATATTTGTCAAGACGAGGATACAGTGGTATTGAAACAGGTAGAAGTAAAGTTACTCCAAGTGATTTATATAAAGTTTTCAATTAACTAAAATTAATAATCAATGTTTTCATTTTATTTGGTAACAATTTTGAAATCATACTTATTTTGAAAACGGAATGAGATCAGCTATTGGGTAGGAAGTTACGGACAGACAACGATATTATTATTGGGACTTATTGTGTATCTTTAATCTTGAATAAAGGCAACTGCACACAGGGAAAAGTGCACTAATTCATAATTGAACACAATCAACTTATTATTTTGCTGCAGAGATTTTGTATTATGGGTATATAAGAAAAAAAGCAATGATGGGTTTATCCACGATCACTCTGTATATTCGTATTTCTTTCTGAATTTTTTAGACAGAGTTCAACAGCAAATAATAAAATTGAATGGGACGTAATATAATCGAATGGGACACAGTAACATTGAATGGGATGTAATAAATTTAAATGGGACACAATAATATTGAATAAGACAAAATAATAATAATAATAAAACTGCGAGAATCAAATATTTCAATATCAATATCAATATCATATTTTTAAATATCTAAAAAAAATCATACATAAAATAAATATTTCACTTAATGTATATTATAGATGTCTCACAGAGACGAAACTATATTTTTATGGGAAAGTAGATATATAAGTCTTTTGGGTGTACACAGAGCTTACGACCTATCGTAGGGCTAGCTTAAGTAATCACTTTACACAATGTAACGTTCGCCATTTCCACCCATAATAGAATATACGAGTACCATGTCTACTAATTTTTTGAAGTTGTATATTTATTTAAATTACCTACCACGCTTTACATATGTGTTGTAAGTATCCCCCACGCGGCCTGCACCAAAGCTTTTTCATTACCCCTAAAATGCCCACAGATGTCGCTAATTGTTCTAATGTCGCTAAATGAGACCTCTATAATTGATTACGGAGTTTTTTGATAGCAGTATCCTTTATCTGTGTAATGAAATTTATCCGAATTACTAGCATTACACTAGGATATGCCAGTAATACTCGTATTATTTCAAATTTATTAAATTCCTTTTTACCAGTATTTTTCATTCAGAATATTTTGAGTTTGTTCAAATCTTTCAGAACAGTGCTGGATTTTTGTACAGTTTCGTCTCTGTGAGACATCTATACTATACATTAATTGACTAATGATGTCCCCGTGACAAAAATCCAGCACTGTTCTGAAAGATTTGAATAAACTCAAAATATTCTGAATAAATATTACATAATGACATTTCTGAATACTAATAATAGTAAATGTTGACGTTTTCACTATTTTATGAAACTTTTGGTATACTTATTACATTGCAATGCATAAAATGTTTAATTTTCTAATAAATCTCCAGATGCCTAGTAACAGTTTGTATTTTTCTTGCAGGTAGGCGAATATCTTCAAGAGTCAAAACGTGTACAAAGTCGAGAAGTGCTGATGTCGATTCAGCCATGATTGTAAAATGCTGTTGACTTTTACAAAGCCGATGCTCCCAATCAATGGTAGGAATATTAATCTTTCCAAATATTTAACTACTGTCTGAACGGGACACTTCAAAATTTATACGCCTGAAAGTTATTATTTTTAATTATTTTACTCCTTTTCTAGACCAGTATATATTAGGTCCTTACATATGAAATTGGCGTTTTGCCGTACTGGCAAATTTGATCTCAAATATCTTCTCTTTGGTTAGGAATTCCAAATCCAAATTTATACAGCTATTTACTCATGTATTTGTGTTTTGAAAATTATAATTCATTTGTTTTTTCCTCAATTGTTTTTTTCTTTGCGTCACTCAGTTTACAAAATGAAAAACTTGAAATATCGCGTTATTTACGAGTACGAGTTCCACTGTGGCACCAGTGCTGCAGAAACGGCTCGAAGGATTAATGATGTGTATGGCGACGGTGCCGCAAAAGAAAACACAGTGCGTTTTTGGTTCCAACGTTTTCGTTCTGGAAATTTCGACCTGCAGAACAAGCCCCGTGGACGGCCGGAGACCAAAGTTGATAATGAAGAATTGAAGGCTATTGTGGAAGCGGATCCATCGCAAACCACATCCGAGTTAGCTGCAGGCTGCGGTGTTAGTGATAAAACTGTTTTAATCCACTTGAAGCAAATTGGTAAGGTGAAAAAGCTTGAAAGGTGGGTACCTCACGAATTGAGTGAAGCAAATCAACAAACGCGCGTTGACTGCTGCGTTGCATTACTCAACCGGCACAATAATGAAGGGATTTTAAATCGAATCATTACCTGTGATGAAAAGTGGATCCTGTATGATAATCGGAAGCGCTCATCGCAATGGCTGAACCCTGCCGAACCAGCCAAACCATGCCCCAAGCGAAAATTGACTCCAAAAAAGTTACTTGTGAGCGTTTGGTGGACTAGTGCTGGTGTCGTTCACTACAGCTTTCTTAAATCTGGCCAGACGATTACGGCAGATGTCTATTGTCAGCAACTGCAAACCATGATGGAAAAGCTAGCTGCTAAACAACCGAGGCTGGTTAATCGCTCTAGGCCACTGCTGCTTCATGATAACGCTAGACCACACACTGCACAACAGACGGCTACCAAATTAGAGGAGCTTCAATTGGAATGTCTAAGACATCCACCGTACTCTCCGGACCTTGTCCCAAGAGATTACCATTTTTTTCGAAATTTAGATAACTTCTTGCAAAGGAAAAAATTCAACTCCGATGGGGCAGTCCAAACCGCCTTCAAAGATTTTATTGATTCCCGTCCGAATGGTTTTTTTAGTAAAGGGATTGATGAACTACCTATGAGATGGCAAAAGTGCATAGATAGCAATGGTAGATACTTTAATTAAATAAATATATTATAATAAAAAAAAATCGGCTTTATGTTCCTCCCATACTAAACGCCAATTTCATATGTAAGGACCTAATATATATGATATTTGACAATATTTCTATTGTTTGTGGACGGACTCACCGTATTCTGCCTACTATATGCAGATGATGCAGTATTAGTGGCTAACAGTGAAGCTGATCTGCAGTGCCTAAGTGCCTGGTATCCAGGATGTCCAATGTATGCATGCAGAGTGAACTTCTGATCAATGCCAGCAAATCGGAAATGATTGTATTCGAGAGAGACGAAAGAGTGACTAAGTGTGATGTAATTATAAACAATGAATGCTTAGAACGAGTTTGTGTATTTGGGAAGTATTTTTAGTAGAGACAGCAAAGTTGAGAACGATATTGAAATGAGAGTGACTGCGGGAAACAAAGTTAATGGTGCTCTAAATACAATTATGGCCAATAAGAATCTGTCAAAGGAAGCAAGACTAGCGATACATAATGGCGTTCTAGTGCCAACTCTGATGTATGAAAGTGAAGCCTGGAATTGGCAAAAGAGGAATGAAAGTAGACTGCGGAAATGCGGTTACTAAGACGCTTGTGTGGAAAATATTTGGTCGATAGAGTGAGGAATGAACAAATTAGAAGTGAATGTAATGCTGGCTGTGGTGTGGTAGATAGAATAAAGAAAGGAATGCTGAGATGGTTTGGTCATGTGGAACGTATGCACGAGGAAACGATAGTTAAGAAAATATACGAGGCGAGTGTTGAAGGTAACAGGAATAGAGGGCGTCTGCGAAAGACCTGGCACGATCAAATACTACAAGTATTTGAGGATGGCCCTGTTGAAAGCCGCAACAACCGTAGAACTTTTATGAAAAGATGTATGAATGTGGCCGAAGCAAAAGTGGTGTGCCAGGATAGAAGAGTGTGCTGTTCAATACACTCTGCTTGCCCCTGCGGGAAACGGCGTGATGGTTGGTTAGTTAGTTAGTTAGTTGTTTTAAGAACACTAACTAACTAACCAACTTACCATCACGTCGTTTCCCCGTGGGGGTAGGCAGAGAGGATAGAGCGCCATACTCTTCTGTCCTGACATACAACTTTCGCTTCGTCTACATTCATACATGTTGCATTCATACATGCAAACTCGACGGTTGTTCAGGCTTCTAACAGGACCATCTTCCATTATCTGGTTAATCTGGTCATGCCACGTCTTCCGTGGTCGCCCTCTCTTTCTGGCGCCTAAGAACACAATTACTGAATTTTATCCACGGAGGGGTAATCATTAATTAAGAAGCCTCTCCACAATTAATAGATGAAATCACTCCAAAAAGTGTTCTCCAACAATTACTACATCATGAATTCAGGCCTGGGTATGACAATAATAGCAACCGCACTCTTCTTATCGAAATGGACTATTGTATTTAATTACTGCAATTTACAAATTTTATTTTAGAGAGCTTGTCCTTCTTTTTTTATTTTTACTTTTTTCAACAATAAATCCTGAAAAATTATTTAAACTGGTTATATATTTATTCAATTGGTTATTGATTGTATTGGACTAAGTATGAGGGGACTTTTAATTAAATATTTAAAGATTATATAACCTAAGGCATTTTTATTCATATTGTATATACGGAAAATTTCAACGCCGTTTTTGTTTTTGGCCTGTTTTGAAAAATGGCTTGCGAATTCTGAAAAATATAATACGATAATACAGCGCTCAGTTAGTGTTGATATGCCAAGATGCTGGTTGCTTCCAAAATATTTTTGGAATAAGGCGAAAACGAAACACAAGCTAAAAATTTTTTTGTAAAAATTTACAGCGGGAAAAAAATGTTTGCTAAAAGTGACACTTTCTTTCCTGTCTGTTACATTTATTAACTCTTATTTTTAATGTTCAAATCTAAAAATACGATCTTCGTCTGTTTAATTGAATGTCAGCTTTTAATTACTTCGTAATGCAAATGAAATAAAAATAAGACGTAACTTTGTTTCATTACGAGAAATACTTTAGAAGGAAGCGAATAGCAAGGGATCCATGTTTAAACTGGTAATGTGCTTTCGTCTGACGTCAAATAGGAATGTCAACAACATTGGAGAAGCGTTAGTTTTGTGAGCACAGCGAAGCAACGTCTTCCTGAAGTGAAAATTCTGTATTTGTGAAATCCTTGCTGAATAAATAAGTATTGTGGAATTAAAAATACCTTCTTCGTATACGAGGGGAAGTCAAAAATTACCTACATTTTGGTTCTTAGATTTATTTACATAAAGGTTTGTTTAAAATGTACATCATTTTTCTATTTGTCCCTTCCTACTTATTCCAGCAGCCAGCAAGATTGCGTATTCCTTCTAAGAATAAGGTTTTCGGTTGGTCGCGAAGCCATGTCAAATTTTTTATGTCAGTGAAAATCCGCGTAGGTGATTTGATGGGCAGAACCACGACTGATGTTCTAAGAAGACGCTACCTCATTGATGGTAACTCGCCTTGAACCATCTCTCTAACTTGCTGTATCCTGTCGTCCGTGATGGAAGTTGACGGGCTTCCTACTGCTTCTTTGTGCACTACGCTCTTTCGCTTTCTTTTAAGCTTCTCTTCCTCTTCTTCCTCTTGCATCTCCTGGTTCATTCGAGGTCGGGCCTCCTTTCACGAAGGTACCAGGATTCACGGTTCTGGGTTATCAGTGCAAAGAGATTTTGGTTTGGCAAGTGTTTTTACAGCCGGTTGCCACTTGACGTCAAGGCTTTCATCTTTCCAAGATATGCGCGCCGCCCTTGACCTTAATACTTAAAAGACTGTGCTAAAAAATACCTTCGGAAACGGTGGTGTAACACAGTGTTACATGATTAAAAATGGACATAGTTTTTAATATATGGAAAAAATACATATTTTCAATACAGATAAGACTTTTTAAAGGTCCCTTTATATAATTACGTAAGTTAAACATGCATATTTGCATTATTTTAGTAAATTATCATAAAATCATAGCATATAAAATTTGCGTGCGCTCACGCCGACGTATCATTACCAACTAAATTCAACGATACGACGACTGCAGTTCGTCTTTGTCTAACACGTATTACGCGAGTCTACCGTGCTCTTTCGATATTATTTTCTCTTTCACCGAAACCCAAGCAACCGCCATCTCTGTCCTACATGAAATGTGTGGTATTGTCGTGTTCTTTCTTGCTCGATTTAACTGCGACGTGCAATATTCTGCTCTCTTTTACACACTGGCCGAAAATACGAGAGAATACCTATTTTTTAAATTAAAAATCCATACATTCGTAACAGTTTAATTTAGTCAATTTGGTGTGGAAATGTCTATTCGATGATTTCAAAAAATGTGACGTTTTAGTTTTCATAAATAAGATAGATATTTCATATTTTCTATGACATGTAGACCTACGTTACACTACCGACACACAGGAGTTAATGATCTTCCTCCACCATCTCTACTATGAGCTCCAGCCAATACTTACTGCGCTGTCCTGACCTCTACTTCAAGTATTTTGGCGAAGTCTGAATACAGGAGTTTATTAGTCTTTTATGATTCTCTATCTACAAAAAACAATTTTAAATGATAAAACGCTGTCTTCGTATTCACCATATATTTCACCCCCTTTCCACTTTCTGAGCAGAGAAATCGGTAACTTGCTCTTTGTTCATATTGAGTGCAAACTGCTGGCGGAGAAGTCATGTTAACACCGCAATTGCTGGAAGGCAAATGATGTGATCGGGATCAAATTTCGCACACGTGACCACAGTCTTACCAACTCTAAGCACGCAGATTGCAGAATGAAAAACTTGAAGGTGCGTTATGGCGAAAGTATAGATAATGTTTGACTCAACACTAGACAACTTCTTTAACAGATCGGCAGGAAGTACTAATGGCCTAACATATTACCACTTGATTCTTACAATCAGTCAGACAGCTATTAAAATACGCCAATCATAAAAATATAACTTTTTACATTTCTTTGTCTAAATAGTAGGAAAAAACTATTTTATAGAGTCCTTGACTTTTATTGAGGAAAAATGTATATTTTGATGATCTATACAATACATTATATAATTCGATACAGTTGTATTATTTTCCGCAGAATTTAATAATGAAATTCTAAGCTTTCGAATCTTTTGAGGCCACAACTAACATAACATAGACTCGAGTAGCTTGGTTAAAATTATTCCATACGTATTATTTCTCATATCGAACTCGGGGGAAATGTTGTCCTTTCAATTGCGACCCCCCGCTGTGCGTCAGGGGTGGTTTCCATAAATCTTTACACGCTTTTGAGACGGAGAAATTGTGACAATTACTTGAACGGAGGTCTTTGTTCTGCGTCCAATTGTGGGCTCCAATTACTCGGGTCTCGGCTACACTCACCGAGAAATGAAATTGGCGCGGCCGTACGCTCATTCACACGTGCTGGATCTCGTGGAGCCTGGCTGTAGGTAATGTACACGGCTTTCAGGAAGTAACCAACCATTGAAGTGTTCGCGATGGTAAAATATTTGTATAAAAGACCATTAAAATTGACCGAATATAATAATGTTTTTCTACTTTACCTATCGATGAGGGGTTCTGTCACTCAGGGGAAAAATCCAATAAAAATAATTTTGTTGCCTACCTGTCAATAACTTCCTTGCATTTATAACAATTTAATAATTCCGTTTTCAAAATAAGTATGATATCACAATTGTTATTAAATAAAATGAATACATTGACTTATTGATATACTTCTATACCTATAAAACTCATTGTCTGTCTGTCTGTTCTCTATACAAATCCACACCGTTTGTCCGATTCGATTCAAATTTTGCATACTTATGCTTTGAGACCCGGCGGGTAACATAGGTAACATTTCCCCCTTATTTTCATACCCCTTCTCTTCCCTCCGATATATTAACAATGCTAATCTGAACCGTTCGACCGAGCGGACTCAAATTTTGGAAACTTATTGTTTAGGACCCGATGGTTATCATTGGTGACATTTCCCTCCTATTCTTTTACCCTTTCCCCCCCCCTGGTATATTTTCGATGAAAATCTATACCATTCGAATCGAAACTTTGTTTACCCTCACAAATTTATTTTAAACTTAATCCTTAACCCGTGCGACGCCGGGTATGAACAGCTAGTATTAAATAAAATGCTCTGAATTCGATTAATATTAAGTTTAACGAAAATGAAAACTATTAATTGCATCCATTCCTTTATCGCATGTATGTCATTGGTATTAATTGTTCATCAAAAATTTCAAGTAACATTGTTCGACACTAACGCTACAAGATGATACAAATAATGATTAGGTGTATAAAATGAGGTACAAAAAAAATAAAACTCTACGTTACAATATACATACGTCACAACCGTTTCCAGATGGCTCAAAAAATAATGAGATAAAATATAATAATGAGGTATGAGAAGCAAAAAAAAAGAATAATTAATGTCCATCACCAATGCTACCAAGACGCTACGCTACTCTAGGTAGCGTTGTTCTCGCAGCCTCAACAGGCGGCCAAAATATACAATGAAAGAACGTCATTTTTGACGGTTTACAGCTAGTATGTTATATTAACCTAGTCGTATACCCGTGAAAAATCACAGGAAAATAATTATAATTAGTAATAATGATGACTAACCGCGCAACATGAACCGCGCGCTGATTGCGTGTCACCCTCTGTTTCCAAAAATTGCAGGACCGTCGGAGTGTTTGTATTAATTAACCAACGTACTAGATTCAAGAAAGTTAGAGCAAATTTGGCGGGTTAACTGTTATGCCTCCCACCGCATACCGCATAAGAGGAATAGCTCCCATATCGGCCCCACAATTCAGCCACCTGCTTTGGGATTATTTTAATGCTAAAGCGGTCATCCTCGCTGATACTGTTTAGGCGGCGCGGCAAGGCGACCACAGAAAAACTCTTCGCTGTCTCTGTGGTGCAATGATGAGGAAATTATAATTTATTAGGTGAAAATATAACAAAAGTGAAATAGAAAATATAAACAAGATATACATAAAATGCAGTGATATACATATACCTACATGTAATGCAGCAGAACAGAAGAGAGTGCAGTTCGTTGCGTACAGAGAAAAAGTGCGTGCGTTGGCTACGGCGTTCGGCAAAAGAGTTGTCGCACTCACTAGCAACCGGAACCTAGTTACCCGCATCGAACCTCTGATTTACGGATGCTGGCTTGACGCGTACGGCTAGATACGCAACAGATCTAGACCACCATACAAGTATTGTGCGTATGATGAAATGTATTTCTTTAGAACACTATGAGAACGTTCAAAAACTTCCAGAACACAATACTGAATTGTATACCCAGAAGGAAAATCATTAATCAAGGTATATTTCATAGAGACGAGGTTATTAAATGAGAAATTAGGTACGGCAGTTATTTTGTGTATTGCAGAGTGTAAAGACTATATAGATACATATAAGGTGCCACCACGATAACTAGGCGTGCAAGGGAGGTCGCCACTGTCGCGAAACAGAAGTTGCTAGGTTGTAAATTTATTACACAATACATAATGTACTGAATGTCCGGTGACCAGTGTCAATATAAATTTGGTCGGGTAACAGCGCGCTCCGCGGCGGCCGCTCTATCTGTCAAACTATCAGACGGTAATATCGGTCCATTATTTGCCTTTTCAGCTTCGCAAAACTTTAATACTTCATTGGCAATTATTCTTGCACCACCCCGGACTGTTTTGGTTGTTTTGGACATAATAATTCAGTGTATATTGGTAATCAAGATGTCACAGCTCCCGAGCAAATACAAAATTGTACTGAATGACAAGGCGAGGGGTTGCCGCCGGGTGCGGGCGGGGCGGGTTTTAGTTCCAATCCTGCCGCACGCCAAGTTATATTGGGCAGGCAATAATAAATCGCGTCCACAAAACAAACTTTGGCGACCGTGTTTTCGCGGTGGCTATAGAATCCTATAGAATCACTAAGGTAACTCATATTTTCCACTCATGTCCGCGAAAACATCTAATTCTTTCTGGCCCTCTAAAAATAGTTTTAACCGACAGTTCCATTTTTTTCCCATTGTTATAGCATCTTCTTCTTACAGTGTCATCTCCTATCATTCTGGTGATTACGACTTTATTTACCGTCGCACGGAACAACTCAGTCGAGTTACACTTATACCAATCCCTCAATTTTTGCAGCCATGAGAAGCGGCGTCTTCCTGCGCTTATTTTATCACTTATTTTCTCCTGGATGACGAGTCAGTCGGTTAACTCCTGTGTGTCGGTGATGTAACGTAGGTCTACCTGTCATAAAAAATATGAAATATCTACCTTATTTACGAAAACTGAAACGTCACATTTTTTGTAATCATCGAATAGACATTTTCACACCAAAATTACTAAATTAACTGTTAGGAATGTACGGATTTTTTAAGTAAAAAATATTTATTCATTACTCTCGGATTTTCGGCCAGTGTGTAAGAGAGAGCAGTATATTGTGCATCGCAGTTAAATCGAGCAAGAAAGAGCACGACAATACCATACATTTCATGTAGGACAGAGATGGCGGTTGATTGGGTTTCGGCGAAAGAAAAAACAATATAGAAAGAGTACGATAGAGTCGGGTAACACGTGCTAGACAAAGACGGAGTGCATGCGACTGAAGCGAGCAGGCGACCGCGTTGTTGTATTCAGTTGCTATTGAAAAGTCGGCGGAAGCGCACGCAAATTCGATTTGCGATGATTTTATAATAATTTACTAAAATAATGCAAATATGTATATATATCTTACATAATTATATAAAGCGACCTTTAAAAAGTCTTATCTGTATTGTGTATATGTATATTTTATCACATATTAAAAACTATGCCGATTTTTAATCAGGTAACGCTGTGTTACTCCGCCGTCCCCAAAGTTTTTTTTTAGCACAGTCTTTAAGGAGTTAAGACAATATTCTGGTCCTCTCATAATAATATTTCCGAGATACAAACTAAATAAGTTTTTTAGCTGGTAAGTTGTTTCGTAAAATAATTATGTGTAAAGCGCTCTTTAGATGAGTACCTACTCACGAAAACGGCGATATTATATAATTTATCCAATTATTATTATTTTTAATTTCTTTTTAGCTTTAAGTGTCTTCGAATAAAATTCAAGAAAAAATCGATCGAATCTAAAATATTTATAAACACTCTGTGAAAGGTTTCATTTGAAAAAATCTCGAGTTTTTGTTTATTCAGCGTTTCTTGATGTTTTAATATAAATTCCTTTTCGAAAAATGTGCGCCCTTAAGATCTCTCCGTTCATTAAAAATACGCCGAATCTACGTATATCGGGATTATTTTGTTTGTACTCGTTAACTTAAACTACCAAGTACATTGAACGTTTACGGTATCCAGGCGACTTTTCAAGCATATTTTTGAGGCTGTGATGTTTATTTGCGCCCCGCTGAATATCTTATTTCCTCTCTAAGCCGAAACAAAAGCCTTTCATCAATGTTAATATTTTACGACCGGATTCAACGAAGGCATTCCTCACCCAGCAGAGCTTCAGAGGATGCATTAAAGAGAGCCTTATATAATGAATAACGTAATTTTTAAAAAATATTTTATACTTTATTAAACGTACCTCATATAAGCATTCATTACAAAACTAGCTATAAGCCCTCAAAAATGACATACTTTTATTTTATACTAACTGTGCCCGCGTGGCTTAGCACGCATAGATTTTTAGTAGATACACTGTTTGGATCATCATAGAACTTTCGCGAACCTTCTAGAACATTTTGCTTCCAGAACTTTCAAGAAATTTATCGAATGTACAGGAACCTTCTAGACACACCGACACATTCCGCCACTCAGTTTAGAACCTTATAGAACTTTCGGGAATTTTCTAGGAACTTCTACTTCCAGAACTTTCTAGAGCAGGTTTTTCCGGAACCTTCTAGACTCACCGACACAGTCGGCGCGCCTAATATGAAACAATCTGAAGCATTTGCGGCCTTCCCATAACAAAACAGTGTGCTAGAAAGCACATTTTCGGCACCCACGCTCAATCACCCCCACCAAACTCGCATATTTTTGACGTGACACCAACGGCTATCCACCACCATAACCACCGGTGGGTGGTTGTGGAGAAAACTTAGCCGACAGGGAAATACGGGTTTCTTTATATATATATATTTATATATTGATTATAAATTTTGTCAATCAGTTAATGCTGTGAATACAGCACTATTTAGTGGCGTATCATCTTGATAATATAAGTGTTGGACATTATTAAATAGAGAATTCTGCTTCTTTGCTTTTTAAACCTCATTATTATTTGAGCAACCTGATGTAACATTATTACGTAGGCAATTATATACTTTTTTGTTCCTCTTTTCATACACCACATCATTATTTATGTCATCTGACAAGCATCATTATATAGAAAATTATATATTTTGATTAATAATTAATACCAATAACATATTATGCGATATGGTAATGAATGCACTTAATAGTTCTAGCTTTTATTAAATTAAAATATTCTAAAAAAAACTAATTTAGAGTATTTTATAAAAGAATACATTTGTTTTAATTTTATTTTAACGAGACAATATATAAACTATTCACCCTGAATGTCCATTTTAAATATAGGTAAGTAAATTTTTTAAATCGGATGAGTAGTTTTGGAGATTATCTCCTACCCTATATTCAAACATACAAACTTTACCTCTTTATATATTAGTATAGATAATGATTTCTTTCTTATTAAAAAATATTTTGTAAAATTTTTTAATCACTCTACTGAATTGATAAATTGATCGGCATCAATATGTACTTACCCTTCCCAAAATACACAACCTTACTTCCAACTAATTAAAATTCAACCAACTCAAAACCGATTAAAGTGATTTTTTTGAAATTGCCTATCCAATTAGTTTGTTCTCCTTTATTACTGGCCCAATATTGGGTACACTTAACGATATCAGTATCGACGAGTTGTAACAATAGTTCATCTTGGATTGTTTCAGATTGTTAGGACCTTCAAGACCGAATTGAAATTGAAACCTTAGAAATTCTAAACAATATGTTAACCTTAATTTACTCGCTAGGGATGTCACACACATCTCGTTCATCAAAGGGTAGCGGAACAAAGCTCGATTTGAGTCGATATCTCCGAGTCACGCGATGGAACCTTAAAGGTCGCCAGTAGGCTGTTAGCTAAGTGATGCCCACCATCCCAGCCCGCAATTGACCCGCGTCAGTAGTTCCCAAACTTTTTCGTATAATGTAACACCACACGACCTTGGAACTACAAGGTATTTTTTAAGGTTTTTAAAACAGCTGTTGTACATCGTCCCTTTAGAGGACAAACTCACTCAGTGACATTGTATTTATTTTTGAGATAATGAGCTTTAAACATTCAACATGTGAAAGTAACATTATTGAATATGTTCAAATTACAAATTTTTCCACTAAATAAATCTTAATACACACATAATATTTACTGATTTTTACCTGGAATAGAGATGGAAAAAATATTAATGTTGGTACTGGTATTTTTGAAGATATCGCGGTTAGTGCGTTTTACCTCTAAAGGGAAGATATGTTCAAATATTTTGAAAAAAAGGAGTATAACATTGAAATAGTTTTCAGGGGTATTCTAATGCATATTTTATTAATTCCGTTAAATGCCATACACATATAAGAATAATATTGCTTCAAACTCTAGTCAAAAAAAGATATCTCATTACCAGCGGCGACATATATACAAGTTCAAAGGGATGACAAATTTCAAAAAAGATGGTGTTAGTAAAGTCACATGTGAAACGAGGTAAACATTTGTATATGTTATTTTGTATATAACAACTCCAAAAATTTGATATATGTGGTGGTCAATCATATTGGAACTGGATGACGTTAGATATGTTGTGTAAAGTGATCACCTAAGCCAGACGTATATAGTTGAACGTAAGCCGTAAGGTCGAAGGCTCTATAAACACCCAAAAATACTTCCTTACCTACTTTCCCGTATAAATATCTTCGCCTCTATTATACATGTATAATGTATCTTGATTAAAGTTATTTCTACCAAATTCTAAAAAATATTAGACCTATCTAATCAAATAACCATCAAACCGTTTCCTCGCAGGGTTAGGCAGAGACGATAGAACGCAGCACTATTCTATCCTGGCACTCTACTTTCGCGTCGACCACATTCGTGCACGCTCTTCGACTATCGGAGCGAACAGAGCTATTTTCCAATATTTAGTTTATCTGATCATGTCAGGTCTTTCGGGGACGTCCTTCGTC
This sequence comes from Agrypnia vestita, assembly GCA_016648135.1. NCBI lineage: Eukaryota > Metazoa > Arthropoda > Insecta > Trichoptera > Phryganeidae > Agrypnia > Agrypnia vestita. The sequence goes on along the minus strand of JADDOH010007862.1, from coordinate 34,334 downwards.
TTTCGCCTCATACATGTTTATTACCATCCTCTCTTTGCTAAAACATTACTTAATACAATGTTATATAATAACCCGATTAAAATTATTTTTTTAAAGTAAGATTCAAAAATATTACTTTCTCTGAATGAATGTTTGAGAACTACTGCGCTACATGAAGGACGGCTGGACAACAATATGAAGTAGTTTCTCATCTCGATACTTTACTAAGTAAGGCTGTAGTGTGTTCAACCATGTGTTGCCAATTCGAGAACTTTTTGATATGAATTACACAGTGTATATGGCAATTTCATTATACTTACCACATTCCTAAAATATGATCGACTTTATAAATTACTAGCTATGCCCGTGGCTTCACAAGCGTAGATTTTTAGTAATAATTACTAAAAATTATTAAAATAAAAAAAGCCTTCATACAGAAGAAGAAAAAATATTCTTCGAACAGTAAAAATTATTACTATAATTAAGTCTCTTTTTCTCTTGTTCATTCTTTTTGTATTATTTTTAACATGCCTATGTTTTTCTTCTATTAATTAAGTTTCTTTTTTTTTTTAAATTTTTTATTCTTTCTTGTTATATAATTCTTAACGTGCCTTAGTTTAATTCATAAATATTTATCAGTACTAACATATTTCTAAATGTGGAGACCTGTAATTGGCCATCTATATTATATAAATGTTTTCTATGCTTCTTTGTTGTGCTGTTGGTCTTCCATGAATATTAAATAAATAAATATAGATGTCATCTTGGAATTCTTTATAGAACTTTTTAAGTTCTGCAACTTCTCTATAAAAAGTATTTAAATGTCTCTTACCAATAAGGCAGAGTTCGTAAAAAACGCATCACTCGAAAATTTTTTCGTCGATTTTAGTTGTAAAATAGGTCACCAGAAAAGCCCTTTTATTTTAACGGAATGATACTATATCCACCCTAAAAGTCAGTTCTAAACATTGGTGAAAGAATTTTTGAAATCGGATGAGTAGTTTCGGAGAATATCTACTAAATGCAAACAAATTTGCAAACTTTACTTCTTCATATAGAAGTATTGACTAGTCCTACGTTTTTGGAGACGTGGCTTAATTTAAGGACACTTCGAAGTATTTTTTTTGAAACATCGTCTGTTTTTTCTGACCTCAATAATAATGTGTCATGTTCCTGCTATGTGTACCAGGGAAAATATAACTTTTCATTGCCAGCCTGGAAATACAAATCGTATATTAATTTTATAAATATACAAATAATACAGGCATGGTAATAAATATGCTAATACTGAGCTAGCTATAATAGCTAGTCGCAAAAACTTAACACGTGGATGAAATCTGCCTTGATAATGAGTCGAAAGTGTTCAAGCTACCATGGTTGCCTTGCAAAAATTGAAAATATATTTATTTCACAAGCTGTTTATCACTACATTTGAGTTGTATGAAGCAAATGAATTTTCTATAATCGATATAAGTTACTGTAATGATATTTCAACTTTTTGTAAAAAAATAAGTAAGAAATATTGAAGACAAAAATGCCAACTTTGAATATTTCGAAGTTTTCGTGATTTTATTTGTGAAAGTTCACTGTAATTAACTATGAATAAAACACAATGACACTTTCATTACAAAATTAAAACGTTTTCGATGCTTACTGCATTATCTTCTTAATGCACTCACAAAAAAATGATTATACCTATTTATTTATATAAATTATGTCTAATCCAACCGAAATATGTCAATTTTATGTATTTAGTATAATGCCCCTTGAGTCCACGTACACTTATCGTGTTTTCAATTTTTATATTATTCATGTGTTTTATTGTATTATATTTTTACTCTTTTATGTTTTCAAATCTTTCCATAATTTATGTGTTTTATTACTCTACTCTTTTATTTTCTGCGTTTTCTATTTTTTCTATTATAAATGTGTTTTATATTGTATTATATTTCTTTTATATCTTATTTTTTGTCTATTTCTACACTGATGTATAATTCTATTTCTATAATTTACACACATATGTTGTTGTGTTAATATTATGAATAAATCCATTGTAGGTAAAAGGCTATTTAGCCGTGTATATTAAATAAATAAATATTTTAACTCTTAAGACTAGATAACAACGTTGTGTTTAGTCACAGCCAACTTTGAGTTTTATGAAAATAATTAAATCCTATACTTACAGAAATGTGATCTCGAATATTTAAAATAATTGGGGCAAACAAAAACTTTCTTAAAAAACGAGTACATTTTCAAAAAAGTATCTACCGACTTTCATGTTTTATCGATTTTCAGCCTTAACGGTTCCATATTAACTATACAACTTGGACAGCCGCATCAAATGTCGAATGTACGAATGTGTTTTTTTGTTTTGAAAACAAATATCTTACAATTACGTTGTTTTTCAAATTTTTTTTCTCCTTTATCATCTTTAATCGTTTTTGGCATAGTGACAAACAAAAACATACTTATAATATTATATACTTTTTGGCATTTCGATTACACACCTTAAATCGTAATTCAATAAACAGTGGTATTTTTCAATTCAATAATCGATCATTCGTCAGCTTTTGAAATGACCTCTTTATGATTGGTCCTCGATCCAAGATGGTTGACAATATATTATTTACATTACGGAATACGTATTTCAAGTGAATAAATTTTTGTTAATATAACGGATGCGCGTGCATTTAAAAGTTAAATTCTTCAAGCAGTATTGCTTGCCCAACGTAACTTGGCGTGCGGCGAATTTTGAACTAAAACCCGCCCCGCCCGCACCCGGCGGTAACCCCTCGCACTGTCATTCAGTTCATTCTCGTCTTTGAGCGCGAGCTTAACAGTCCGGGATGGTGCAAGAACAATTGCCAACGAAGTATTAAAGTTTTGTGAAGCTGAAAAGCGAACAATGGACCGATATTAGCGTCTAACAGTTTGACAGATAGAACGGCCGCCATTACTGCACGGTTTCTTTAGTGCTCCCGACCAAATTTCTGTATTTAATACGACACCGGTCACCGGACATTCTGTACATTATGTGTTGTGTAATAAATTTTTACCCTTACAACTTCTGTTACGCGACAGCGACGCCCTCCCTCGCACGCCAAGTTATAGTGGTACGTCTGTAGACATTCCTATTGGGCTCGTTTCGAAATTCAATTTTGAAAAGCCGTCCTACAGATTTCGCGACACCGCAGAAATCTCATAGAAAATCATAGAAAAGTGTTTAAAAGGTTCGTTCGGTCGATGTACTCTGAGGCGCGATATAATTACCCCCGCTCGAGTACTTCGATAAAACTTATTCGGTGCGGCGGCGTTAGGTTAACGGCGCGGAATAATTAGATTTTGTATTGTTCGCCCGATCTTGCCGACGCCTAATATGTTCGCGCGATGAGTTTTGAAGAACATTAGCAGACGCGCAAACTTAGAAAACAAATGTCTAATTTCGCAACGCTTACGGCCGGCGTCACAATCACCCGCGTGACAAACACTTCATAACCAGCGGCGCGCGCCAAACCAGTTCGTTCGGGTGCGCCTATACAATTTAAAACGCGATCATGCTTTGAATATTTCTCCTATATATAAATATCTGCGTAACAATATCCATAATTGACGCTACCAAGGAACTGCGCTACACTAGATGGCAGGGGCGTAGTGAGAATAAGAAGAGTGTTGGTTAAATTAGTATAAACCACTACCTGATTTAAGGTCTACCGGTTTTGAGACGTACCCGTCTATTTGTCAGGACTAACACTACACTACTATTTTTTTATTATTATTTATTAACGCCCTACAGGGCATGTTATAATAAGAATTGTATTTGTACCATAAATTAAATAAAAAAATAAATAAAAAAAATTGTTTTACAAAGCCACTAATTAAAATAATGTTTCAATTTAATCAAGGCTGGGATGGAAAGAATGTCTAGGGAAGAAATGTGGCGCCTATATTACCGGATTGGTCTTAAAGAATAAGTATACAAAATTTGGGTCAGATCGGTCAAAAGGTTCAGATTTGCATGGAGAATATATGTGAGGAGGGGGATGGGGTAAACGGAGGGGAGGGAATTTTCACATATTTTGGGGGAGAGGTTGGACTGGAAAGGGATGGGGAAATGTCGCCTATATTACCCACCTAGTCCTAGAGAATAATTTTTGTAAATTTTGATTCTGATCGGTCGAACGGTACAGATTTGCATCGAAAATATATCAGGGGGAGGGGAAGAGGTAAAATAATAGAAGAAAATGTCACCTGTATTACTCGCCGAGTCCTAAAGAAGGTTTCCGAATCTTGAATCGAAATCCGATCGGTCGAATGGTAGGTACAGATTTGCATCGACAATATATCAGGGGTAGTCGAAGGGGTAAAAAAATAGGAGGAAAATATTACCCGTCGGGTCTTAAATCATAAGTATGGAAAATTTGAATCGAATCGGACAAACGGTGTATATTTTTTATAGAGAACAGACAGAAAGACAGACATTGAGTAGTATAGGAATTGATAGTGGGAAGATATTCCCGGAAACTGTTATTTTAAACGTTAAATGAAAAAAAAACCGACGTTAAATGTAATGAAATTCAATGGATTAAAGCAAAGTGTTTCTACTCAATTAATAAAAAACTAACCCATAAAAACGAAGTTTTTATTATACTCCCTTTCTTAATGAATCAGGTTTTGTGCTTACTGCACGCGTCGGGTTCATTACTTATTTGTATTGATTCAAATTTGAAAAAAACATTAATATTTCGAAAATTCAAAATTACATTATAATTATTAAAAAAAATTTAAAAGAAAATTTGTTAGACCATTTTTATCGTCGCCACGAGTCTACCTGCAAAGTTTCAGCTCGATTGGATCACGGGAAAAGGGTTAAAAATCGATCCAAAGTAAGGGAGTAAAAAAAGGAACCGCGTGGGCGCTCTCTCTTCCTCTCTTCTTCCCATCTACATACGATTATCAAGGTTGCTAATGTTGGTTCGCAACAAATATTGTGCAATAATACTGAAAAGTATTTACTATCGCCTGTTCTTTCATTAAACAAACCCCGCAATACCTAAGAAGCAATACACTACACCTTAAAAAATAACTATTTCTAGATCACGACAAAATTTGTGTACATTAGAAAAAGTTGTATGAAGTTATACTATTAAACATTCTGTACAGCAATATTCTATATTATCAGCCTCCATGTCCTCGATATGAGGAAATCAAAAAGCATTTTCAAGGTTGCTCCGGCTATGCAATTACGCGTTTGACCAAATTTATTATGATTTGGTAGATAAGAAAATATATATTTTTCCTCGTAACCTTTCAAAGATCATATTTTCATGAGACCCGAGCTGGGTTACAAAGCCAAATGAGAAGCCGAAGGCAAAAAGGGACCGATTCAATGATAATAAAGAAGATTAAAAAAAAAAAGGATTTTTCAAATGAAATCTTTCATTTTAGCCCGTGTCCATGAGACACGATTGGATAAAGCTCAGAGATTTAGTTGAGATAAATATATTAGTCCATCTTCAGTAGAAATCTATATAAACATGTTGAAACTAGCTATAACAAGTAAAAATGGTGTACATTTACTTAACATTTCAGCCGCGAGTTAAGGCTGGGAGAACAACGCCATCTAGCTTAGCTTTAAGTCATGGTAGCGTTAGTAATGGACATTGTTACATAGATAATTATGATTTTTTTCGCTTTTTATACCTCATCACTATTTTTACCGATGGCGTTGGTAACGGACATTTTCACATAAAAAATTATACATTTTTATCTCATTTGTGCCCGACGCGAATCGCCGGGACACACTTGGGGGTTCAAATACAATGACAGGATAAGATGTGTTGTAGTGGATGAATACGAAAGTATGTGGGTTGTAATTTGATAGGGAAGGAAAGAAATACGGATGATATACGTGTTTGTTTGTTCTTTATCCTTGTGGTTCAGCGAGATGTTCAATCAATTGACGGTTCACTTAATAAACACTTTCTGCGAAGGCGCGACATTTAGTGAAGGGTTACTTCGATCCGATTTTTGGCACAATGGTAGGTACTTCACTCGACCATATTTTAACACTCTCTCAACAGCGAGTAGAATACAGTCTAGACACAACAACGAACGATAATCTATACTTGATAGGTAGTTTTCGACTAATGTGTGTAGGACGAAGGGAGGAAGGGGACAACGGGGGTCGTGACGTTAAATACCATAATATTCACATTGCAAGAACCAAACGCCTAGAAATGGGAAAGTATTAAAAATTATTATTTTATATATCTCGTCATTATTTGCATCATCTGGTATCGTAAATGACGGGCTTTGTTACGAGTACATAAAGAGTTATGTATTCCGAATCAGATCTGGAAAAATTGCAAATCAAACCATTGTACGCAAACGTCACCTATAACCAAAGGTACACGTTTCTAGTTATTATTTATTATGAAAAATTAGACAAACAGAGAATATTGGCGCAGTGGTTACGACTCTCGCCTAATGATCTAGTGGTCGGTGGTTCGAGCACCATTCCAGAACATCAGCCGTCCTATTTTCATAGTACAAGCAATTTTCTTAGTGAGAATATTAATGCGATACATGAAAGACATATATTTTGGAAAAAATATCGTAATTTAATATTTGTGACAGAATATAATAATGCATTATTAAAATCTGAATAATACGATTCTAACTGTGATACCGACATTACGAGATAAATATTTAAATTAGATTTTTTTTTCAAAATATATGCTCGTGTATATGTCATGCTTTAATTTTTTTTTAAATAGAGATGCGAACACGGAATACGTGTCATATCAATATTCTTACTTTTTTCAAACTAAGCTAAACGCTTGTGCTATGAAAATAGGACTAACTTGCTAGTCTGGAGTGAGGTTCAAACCCGTGACCTTTGGATCACGAGGCGAGTGTTCTAACCACAAGACCAACAAACTACTCTTACTTACTACTTAATGTTATCACTACACAATCCTTGCGACTTGTACACCGTGTGCACATACATCTCTATTAAAAAAAATGTACCTTTGACTACACTTAAATTAACCCAACTGTCAAACAGATCAACGATGGTCAATGGATTGGCATGTTTGACGCAAGAGCGCGTTTGCGCGGTATACTTCAGAAAAAAGTTGGAACAAAGCCAGGATTTATCCCCAAAAAGTCTCGTGGTAGAATAATACCTGCTTCAAAAAATTTCTCGAGTCAAAAATCGGATAAAAATCGCCGAAAATTTGTACACGAGTCGGATTCAGTTAAATAATGAGTTCCATTTTTTTTTCTCCGCCTTTAACATGTCTGCCGTTTGTCATTGTCTTTCTAAGACACCAATATATTGTTTCCTCGCATTCATATCTGTCCCCCTGGTGGACATGGACTCCACCCCAACATGCGGCCCATCTCTTGTGGGTCTATTTAAAAAAATGTGACCGCCGTCATCGCGAATGTTTTTACACGGTTATATTTAGCTTCACTTACCTGTTTTTATTTAACTTCCCGACTAGTTCTATCTCTAAAACCTTAAGCATTCGTGTATTTTCTATGACAATGCAATATTCAATTTTTTCAATTGTATCCAACCCAACTCCAACCAGTATAAGAATCATGTGTCATGCGCGTTTGCATTGTGGAAGATAGACGTCGCTCAACTTTTTTTATTCCTTGGAAAATTGAGCTATTGGTTCTATAAACTGCCCGTAATATGACAGAACAGAGAAAATTGTTGACAAATATCAAATTCCGAAAGGTTATGTACGTAGAGGGTAAAATTACAACCTTTTGAGTTTGATAATTAAGGGCAAGATCGAGGGAAAACGGGGTATCGCTAGGAAGCAGATTGGATTGGACTGGGATAAGCGATAAAAGAGCTGTTTTGATAGGGTAGAGATGGGGAGATGTACTTTCAAGTGTTAGTCAATATTGGGAGGACCTGACACGACACTATCACACGATCAGAAGAAGTCCATAATATTACCTATAAACGCCGTCAACATCATATCTCTTTTGCGTCAAACTTTCTGCGCTCTTGATGTCACAGCTGCCGTATCTTTGAGCCTTCTAGTAAGATTAGCTGTCTATCTTTTCCAGTTATGAGCAAACGTTTTCTTTATTTTATTAATCATCTTTTATTGACCAGAAAATATCTTTCGTATAATTTAATTGCCTATCTCGTTCTTTATATACTTTTCCAGTTAGAAGCAACCGTTTTCTTTATTTTATTAATAATTTTTTAATTTTATTAACAAGAAAATATTTTTCCATTTGATTACCTCGACTACATAGCCCTCCAACAGTCTGCACTATTTGGTCACTTAATCGTCTTGGCAATCTTCCACCGCTTCGTTTGCTCAGATTCTAGGTGTGTAACCAAACTAATTACTGCTACTATTTTTGAATCCTGACATGCTTTTATGCAACATAATTTTAATAAAATTCCATTTTGTTTTCTTCTTCTTCTTTTCATGTTTCATTTGTTCGACGGGCGTAGGATAGTTTGGTAATTTTTTTTTATTTCACTGTTTACTTAGTTCGATACATATATTGCATGGGCTTAATAAATGAATAAGAACATTTGTGTTACATAATCTTTAGTCATTTAAAAAAAATTGCAATAAACTTTTAGCACTCCAGTTAAAATTCCTTTATATTCGCTGTATCTTGTATTATTTTTTATAGGCTATCAAGGATTTTAAGACCTTTGTATATAAAACAATTTCGTGTTCTTCTGAAGTCTTATGTTATCGCCTCATGTTGCATTGTATGAATGATTTTTGTATGAATTTACGGTGCCTGGAAAATCTCTAGAGAATACAGTTCACGCCATTACTTTAGCATCTTCAGACATGATGTTTCCTTCTTCCAGGACCCCGATTACCATCAATATTTCTCTGCATTGTGAGATGCAAGTTAAGATACCTCCATGGATGTCTCATTGTATCTCCGTGGTATTGAAACTATGGTGCTGAATTAGGGTTTCTCTATTCCCGGACTTTTTTTATTCCGGGATTCGATTCTCAGCTCTGGATCATTCCGGGATCCCAGGTCTCGTGATATGTTGATAATTTTTTTTAAATAAAAGATTTTACAACTTTATCAAGAGAACACTTTATATAAACTACTATTTTGTTCAATTATCAACATGTTTCAAGGCTAATGGTCAGTATACAGCATTTGTGGGTATAAAAGCAAAGGCAGCAATACACAAAAAATAATGCCCTGACTGCTAGATTTTATATATTCATCCCTTCCAAAATAATGTTTTCTACAAATGTAGGTATAGACTCTGTTCCCTATAAATATAGAATTCAATACACTATTAATTAGTAATCCTCGATAACTGGATTAATTTTCTTAAGGTATTGCTGCTTTTGTTTTATACTCTACATGTATAATCACTATATATATATCTATATATATATATATTATAAAAAGAAACCCGTGTTTCCCTATCCGCCAAATTTTCTCCACAACCAGCCACAACCACTCACCAATGGTTATGATTGTGGATAGCCCTTGGTATCACATTAAAAATGTGCGAGTTTGGTGGGGATGGCTGTGCGTGGGTGGGAGTGGGTGACGAAAATGTGCTTTCTAGCACAATTGTTTTGTTACGCAAAGGCCGCAAATGCTTCAGATTGTTTCAAAATAGGCGCGCCGACTGTGTCGATGAGTCTAGAAGGTTCCGGAAATACCTGCTCTAGAAATTTCTGGAAGGAGAAGGTTCTAAAAAATTCCCGAAAGTTCTATAAGGTTCTAGACTAAGTGGCGGAATGTGTCGGTGTGTCTAGAAGGTTCCTGTACATTCGATAAATTTTTTGAAAGTTCTGGAAGGAGAATGTTCTCAAAGGTTCACGAAAGATCTATGACGATCCGAACAGTGTACTAAAAATCTACTTGTGTATCCTAATGAAGGAACCATTGTCCCTAAAACATGTTGATAATTAAACAAAAAAATGGTTTATCTTAAGTGATAATTATATAAATAGAGTAGCTACAGTTTCATTTTTCAGTTATTGAAGGAGTATAATTTTTTATCTACTTTTATTATGAATCAGCTTGTTTTTCCGTTAAGCCCTTCATACACGTATTATTTGGATTGGAAACGGCCTACGCGCTGTAACTCTATCGCCCTCCGCCATCGGAGACACGGCGGACTTTACTTGAAGCACTTGGAGAATATATGTTTTGATCAGGACCAATCTCGCCACCGTTTTTATGACTCCCCGAAGAGAGATTTTCTTGTAATGTATCGAGATTTTGACAGCATTGTTATGGTCCCAACAAAGTTATGGCCCGCATTTAATGCCGTGTCCGGGAAAATTATGGACTTATCTCATGTAATTAAGTGCAAATTTGCGCCGTTTCAGGAAGAAAATGCCTCATTAAATGCGGAACCATTAATGATACCTGCATATATTTATATAAAAAAATATAGCACTATAATATTTATAATGTGTCAAGGCAACTGATAATTTTCGACGACAGATGGCTACGGCATAATGCATATATATATATTCAAAGTTAATAATTTTCTTTCATGAAAGTCTACTGGTTGAGAGATGTACCCATCTCTTCGCAGGACTACCGCTACATCAGCATGTAAATAACAATATACACCATAGTCATAGAACTATTAACACACTAACACCTTCACATGAGTATTCATCTGTGTATATGTATATTTTTAGATATAAATTCATAATATGTATGCATTGATCATAAAGTTTGTAATATATATTATGGAATAAATAAAAATTGAATTGAATTGAATCTGACTTAAGGCTTAACATTCACTAATGTGCTTACCAAAATAAACGTAAGTGTCTACACTAAGTATCTTTTTTTTTTAAGCTGGCAATGGAAAAGATGTACTTTAATTGATGCAAATTTAGCGCATCTATACTTATAAAACTCAATCAATGTCTGTCTGAGTGTCTGTCTGTTCTTTATAAAAATCTGTACCGTTTATCCGATTCGATTAAAATTTTGCATACTTATGCTTTAGGACTCGGCGGGTAACATAGGTGACATTTCCTCTGATTCTTTTACCCCTTCTTCTCCCCCTGATATATTATATTTTTGATGCAAATCAACAAAATTTTGACTCAAAATTTGGAAACTTATCCTTAAGGGCTCGGCGGGTAAAATAGGCAACATTTACCCCTATTCTTTTACCCCTTCCCCTCCCCTGATATATTTTCGATGCAAATCTATTCCGTTCGACCGATTCGACTCAAAATTTTGAAACTTATTTTTAAGGACTCGGTGAGTAACATAGGTGATATTTCCTCCCTTCCCTTTTACCATTCCCCTCCCCCTGATATATTTTCGATGCACATTGAACCTTTATTTTCCCCCACAAATTTATTTTTTACTTAATCCTTAAACCATGCAATATCGAGTACAAACAACTAGTCTATATAATAAAGATTACTTTAAAATACCATTCAGTTTTTCTCACATAAATTAAAAAATCGCTTTATCATTCATTCCGTAGTTCGCAAATGATTTTTTCAGACTGCATAGCTTCACAATTTTCCATTTTCTCTAGTTCAAGTTCACATACCTAAACGCTGAATACATCCATTTTACGTGCCCCACCGGTCGGTACAAATTCCGAGGATTCACCAGCTCCAATTCGTTCGCACCTGGTTCACAGCGGCTAGGGACGTGCCTAGCATTGGAACACCTTTGACCTTTAGCTGAATTTGAACATATCATGTTCCAGATCTCCAGATTGTGTTCGAATCGCATGTGGAGTAACGTGGCGCATTTTTATTTCATTCTTTTAATATCCCTTTATCGTTCGCATCCCTCGCAGTAGTCAATCACCATCTGATTCAATCCCTGTACATTGCACGGTACATTAAGATAAATGACCCTATAACAATAGTTTTCATTTACGTTAGAGACATAAACGTGGCTATTATAGACGTTGGGTATAAAAGTAAAGGCAGCAATATAAAAAAAAATTGAGAATATTTTTGAGTTTGTTCAAATCTTTCAGAACAGTGCTGGATTTATGTCACAGAGACATTATTAATCAATTAATGTATATTATAGATATCTCACAGAGATGAAACTGTATTTCTTATGGGAAAGTAGGTATAGAAGTCATTTAGGTGTACATAGGACTTATGACCTATCTTAATGGTTGGCTTAAGTGATCACTTTACACAATGTAACATTCGCCATTTCCACCCATGATAGAATATACCGTGCTTATTCATTTTTTGGAAGTTGTATGAATAAGCACGGTACATTCTATCATGGGTGGAAATGGCGAATGTTACATTGTGTAAAGTGATCACTTAAGCCAACCATAAAGATAGGTCATAAGTCCTATGTACACCCAAATGACTTCTTTACCTACTTTCCCATAAGAAATACAGTTTCATCTCTGTGAGATATCTATAATATACATTAATTTAAAAAAATTCGATTGCTGTCATCGAGGGTTACTAATTTATAAATTATTGAATTCGAGATTTTATATAAAACATTATTTTGGAAGAAATAGGTACATAAAACCTAGAATTCAGTACATGTTAAATGCGTGATCCTGGTGACTGCATTCAAAACACTTTTTCTTCAAAAAGAGCAAAATGTTTATGTCGTGACATTATTATTATAACTAATAAAAATAAATATTGTTTTTATCACTTGTATACAAAAAGTGGTATCTTTGTCGGAATACAATGTATCCTAACGGAAGAAGGATTACTTTTGAAACATGTTGATATTTTAAATTTATATCTCAGTTAATGTATATTATAGATATCTCACAGAGACGAAACTGTATTAATTATGGGAAAGTAGGTATAGAAGTCATCTGGGTGTAATAGGACTTATGACCTATCTTTTTATGGTTGGCTTAAGTGATCACTTTACACAATTGTAACATTCGCCATTTCCACCCATGATAGAATATACCATGCTTATTCATTTTTTGGAAGTTGTATATATGTTCAAATTGCGTGGAAAGCTTTCATATATGAGTAATAAGCACCTTTTCCATGCGGCCTGTACAAAGCCATTTTCATTCCCCTAAATCCCCACAGATGTCGCTAATGAGAAAATCTACATTGATTTTTTACGGAATTTTGAGAGCAATATACTTTAATTGATTAATAATGTCTCTATGGCATAAATCCAGCACTGTTCTGAAAGATTTGAACAAACTCAAAATATTCTGAATTATATCTCAGTGGTGAAAATAATGAACATATTCATTAATTATTATTTTTTTGGATATTGCTGCCTTTGTTTTTGTATGCCACATACATTGTTTTTTATATTCAGTCGTATTATACGGGTGTCTCATAGCTAGTAGAAAAAAATTCGCGGGAGTCTTCTGCGTTCAATTTTGAAAAGAAAATGTTCTTTACACTTTACATGTAATGTCGACAGTTACGGAGATAAGCGACATGAAAGTTTGCATTTTGTTTAAATATTTCTGACTTATTTTCTGTAAAACTTTGATCCCATTGAAGACATCATCATCATCGCCGACGAATAGGATTTCAAGACAAATACATGTTGCTGTTTGTAGTAGGCAAAGAGGAGAGATAAACCACTTTATTCTATTCTGGTATACTACTTCTGTCCTGGTACACCACTTTTATCTCGTCCATATTAAAATCTCTTGTCATACACATTCTTCGGCTATTGGTGTATCCGATCATTCCAGCTCTTTTGTAGATACCTTTTATTCCTGATAACCTAACCTAACCTAACTTAACCTAACCTAACCTAACCTAACCTAACCTAACCAAACCCAACACTCGTTTCATGTATTTTCTTCACAATTCTCTGCTCGCTTGTACATGACCAAACATTCTCAGCGATCCATTCCTTATTCTGTCTATAGCCACCATTACATTCACTTCTACTATGTTAATTCCTCAGTCTATCGAACATAAATTTTCCACATTTACATTAATTTTATTTATTATCGATTCAGCTTTCATACATGTGAGTAGCCATTGTCAACTTTTAAAGGTCTTCCAGAACTAGGCCATCGAAACTATCTTTGGCACGTACAAACAGTTATGGTAATCGTTCCAAAATAGTGCCTACACGATGTTACACGCTACACTTACACTGTTAGTCATTTCATACTCACAAAATATACAATGTCATGAATGCACTTTATCAACTGACATCTTTATAGCACGGTAGCCATCTAGATACAGACTGAATAATGATTGCGCAGCCAAATAAATATATGCTACTTTAAAGTACACTCTGGTTACAAAATATAATACATGTGATATTTTATGTTGTATGTTTACTTTATTTTATTTAGTTTAGAATAAACGCAGTCAACAAATTTTGTGCATGATGGTTTAACAAAATATCATCTAAATAATATCATGTTATATTATTATTTTACAAAGGTATAATCAAACAAATAAGTTGTTTTGTCTATTGCATCAAATATAATATTGACAATTCCAATAAAATGTTATTAAGGCCCTATTAATTTGCGAAATAATAACATTATGCGTTGTAATGAATTTCTGTAATAAAGAAAAGTAATAAAAAAAACTACATGAAATAAAACTATGTATTGAGATGATTTTAAGAGGGACTGATATTTTAAATTCGCAAAGAAGATTTTGTACATCAGAGTAACCATTTATAATTTTATATAGTACCATTAAATCAGCGATTATTCTTCTATAAGATAAAGACAGTAGACGAAAGTGAATTAATCTTCCTTTTTATGATTCAAATTAATTGCTGGTACATTCACCATAAACTTAAATTCTAGAAATACTTCTTTGGATGGATTTTGTCACTTACTGTGGGTGTATTTAAACTGAGGGTTGTCCCAAAGAATTTAAGAAGAAAAATATGATATGAAGATAGATTAAGCCTTGTAAAAATAAAGGTTTTATATGATTTGAACACCGAATTACTAAATTTTATTCATTTTTATTCCTACGCGTCGCGTTTAATGTACTAATTCAAATAAAATAATTTTATGACCGAGAGCATCTGAATATAATGATTTCGTTGTCTGTTTACCCCGTAAGTCTGTAAATTCCTGGAATTCACAACTAAATGAAATTACACGGCTGGAGAAAGATTCGAACCTCGAAACTGACATAGCAACCACCTCTTCTCCATGGTCCGTCGAATATATTCTATATTTGTGGGGTATAAGAGCAAAGCCAGCAATAAATTTAGTGGAAACATAATTTTGGAAGGTAAAGAAACATGAAATGTAGAATTTAGAATTTTTTAATTTTGTAATCCTCGGTGACTGCAATGAAAACATTTTTAAAATTTTTAAAAATATTGTTGTCTTTGCTTTTATATCCCACATATTAGCGAAGGGAAAAACTACATTTCAAAATGAAGACTACAACACACACACGTTCACCAGTTTGAAGACTACAAAGTGTACACTACAATTGTAGTAAAAACTACTTGAAGTAAAGTAATTGTAGTACTACGAAATGAAGTGAAGTAAATGAAGTGAAGTAATGAAGTAATTGTAGTATTAATGAAGTGAAGTAATGAAATGAAGTAATTGTAGTATTAATGAAGTGAAAAATGAATCACGTAAAAAATGAATGAAGTATATGTACTTTGTAGTGTTCGCGTTGAAATGAAGTGTACTATTTGAAATTTATACTTTCAATAACTTTGGTGTTTGTAGTTTGTAGTGTGCACTACACATCAAAACGTGCGAAGTGTGCACTTCAATGTAATGTAGTACTACATTGTAGTAGTGAGTACAGAGCGGACCCATCACTACCACATATACGGTGTGTCCGGTTACCAGTGTAGGAGCGTTTAATAATATAAAATATAATAAATTACATCGACAAAATACCTCTAATGTCATTTTCTCCAGCTATAATGTAATGAAAATGGTGTGTCAATTTACTAATATCTACCCATGTTGAAATCCTAAAAATATCAAAGAGGTTTCATTTAAAATACAAAACAATAAGGATCAAGATTACATTGAGTATTTTACCAAATTAAAAAAAGACACCAAAAATAATTGTTAAAAAAATAAGCATATTTTTTTCAGACGAAATTGATCATATTTTATGCTATTAAAGATACCGGTCACCGAAAACAGTATATAGGGCGTAGCTAAGACGCGAACCATTAATTTAGGCCTCCTACGTTCGAAATTTGACAGGTTTCTTATTTTAATATGTATATGTAAATAAATTTTACTTAAATTATATTCTGTGATTTTTCATTGGTGTACGGTTAGCAATTATTGTTACAACAGGGACTACCATAAATTTGACCAGTACCTTTAGTGTCTAGTTGTGTAGTTGGTCTCAAACTACGAAACCTTTTACCCTAATGTACCCACCCCACCCGCGCCTCAATATCTCAGGTCTTTAGTTAATTATTCACCAGAGAATTAGCATCCAAAGGGTACAAAGAGAAATGAGATAGAGTGGTATTAAAGTGATATATATTTGGACATTTATAAAATTCAGCAATTAAAGCCTGAATTAATAATATTCAATTTCCGTCTCCTGAAAATCACAACTCTAAATTATATTCTCATTTAACTCAACTCATCGCTCCAAGATTCTTGCGAACATTACGAAATCAATTATGAATCTATCAGGTCAAAGACTTCGTCTTACACTCGTAAAATGCCAGGTTTCAGAAAAGCAAATTTATTTTTAAAATGCTCACTAAAAAAATCGGCAGACAGAAAGGGCAATTTTTAATAAATTAATATAAGAACAAATATGCAGAAAGCTGTGAAAATAGAATTATAAAATGTCTTCTAAAAATACGAACCTACAAATTTTTAATTGATTATTACATATTTTTAGATAGGGATAATTGTAAAAATGTTATTTTTATGTAATTATAAGAAAAACTTTTATTCAAGAAAATACGACGCGTTTTATAGATTTGATTCTTTCTACAAAATGTCCAAATGTACGAAAAATAGTACTTATTTTTTCTATGGGGGTTTCATGTTCTATAAATTTAATAAATCAAGAAGTAAAAAGTACTATCTGAGGCGTACAAAACGTTCGACCCCCTTAAATGTTAATACAAAATTATTATCATGTAGTAACAGTAGAATTAAAAAATCATATTGCGTCCATACCACGTGGATTTTTTTTAAACTAATATTTATATTTGACCAGGGTTTGTAAATTTGAAGCCACATAAAACAGTCAAACCACTTTTTTTAGTTTAAGGCCGGCGCCATGCGGGTCCTCTTTCTTTCCATAGATCGATCAATTTTCTCTGCCGATTTTACGCGACGAAAAAGATGCGGCGGACCGGTATATAAATCATTTTTAATAGTTTGTGGGTTGGATAGTTTCTGCATAACTACATCCAAATGAGACTCGGGAAGAGGTCGAAATCCCAAACAGCTGTAGGTAATAAAGATTTTTAACGAAATACCAGAGGAAATAAAAATTAAATCAACTAACTAACCATCACGCTGCTCTATCGCAAGGATATGCAGTATGGATAGAATGCCACACACTTCTATCCTGGCGCATCACATGTGCTTTGACCATAATCAGAAATCTACTAATGTGAATAGACTCATGATCGCCGAAACAAGAGCTGTCACTATAAGTAGAATATGGTGGAAAAAAATGTGTTTTATTATGCCCCAGCACTTTTTCTGTGATCAAGAGGTCAGGCTGAAATAACAGAAATTTCTCGTATTAATCCTTTACTTCGTCTAAATCACTAAAAATATTAACGATATGATGCCAGGTGTCGCCTTATGTTGCGTATAATTGGAGATTTGCTAAATGTCTCTAAAACACTTTTTTATTTTATGATTTATGATGATTTAAAGCTTAGAAAAAACTTGATTAAAACTCTTGTCTGGAGTGTGCTGATGTATGGTAGCGAAACATGGACCATCGGCCAGAGCATGTCCGGGAGGCCTTTGCGTCCTTTGAGATGTGGTGCTACAGGCCCTTGGCGAGGATCCATTGGTCAGAACATATCCGAAATGACGAGGTGTTGAGCAGGGTGGGTGAAAAGAGGCGGCTCCTTAACAAAATCGCCCGACAACGAGAAATTTGTATAGGCCATAATATAAGACATCCGAGCCTGCTTTTTACCATCGTCGAGGGAAATGTTGATCGAAGAGGCCGCCCGAGATTAAAGCTAGGTAGACGAGATTATCGGAGGTGTGCGCTGTAGCACCTACCAAGAAATGAAGAGGCTGGCAGGTGACAGGGAGGAGTGGAGAGAGCGAGTGCTTGTTGCAGACCAATCCTAGGATTGCGACCCAAAAAAAATCTTGCGATGGCCGCCAGAATGATGTCGTTTTTAAAATTTATCAACAAATAGAGTAGCTTGTTGGTCTTGTGGTTAGGACACTGGCCTCGTGATCCAAAGGTCGCGGGTTCGAACCTCACTCCAGACTAGCAAGTTAGTCCTATTTTCATAGCACAAGCGTTTAGCTTAGTTTGAAAATAGTAAGAATATTGATGTGACACGTATTCCGTGTTCACATCTCTATTTTTTAAAATTAAATTAATTAATTAATTAATTAAATATAACGATCAATCGTCACCCTAAAGACTAGGTTTATCATGATGAGATGAGAAAAAACGTAGGTGTTTTATTATAGTATAGTACGTGGATGAATTGTGGTGAAGTTTGAGAGAAAATATTTAATAAAACAATTTAAGTGCCAAGTGTGAACGTGATCCAATTTTGCTTGGTTTTTCATTACTTAGGGATGATAAATTTTGACAAGCCTGAACTCATATCGTGTATGTTGGACTTCGCAGCAAAAAATATCTGGACTGAGCAATAAAAGCGTAATTAAATTTTTATAAGAATTAATTAAAGAATATACTTTTAAAAATCGTGTAATCAATAATATAAATATCTTGCTACTATTACCTTGCTACTCGTTTTTTCTGGTCTACTGTTTACATTCACACTATTATTACTATTTTTCTGGCTTATACTTGTGTTTCCATACTTTAATATATGACTATGAACCAAGACACAATTATTAAGATATCTAACTAACTAACTAAACGTCGAGCCGCTTCCCCGCTGTGGCAGGGAGAGAGGAAAGAACGCCACATTCATCTATCATGGCACATCACTTTTGCTTCGGCTATATTCATATATCTTCTCTTGCAAGCTATCTAAGATATATTTTTTTAACAGAGATGCGAACACGGTATACGTGTCACATCAATATTTTTACTATTTTCAAACTAAACTAAACGCTTGTGCTATGAAAATAGGAATAACTTTCTGGTCTGGAGTGAGGTTCGAACCCGCGACCTTTGGATCACGAGGCGAGAGTCCTAACCACAAAACCAACCAACTATATATTTATGCATTTTATACGTTGCTTACTTCTGTACTATTAATTTTAAAATATTATGTTTTTCTTACTAAAACTTATTGTAATATATTATAAAATATATTTATATGCTATGATATATTTAAATAAATTATAGTAAACATTGTTAGCTTTGACTGTTTTGACACAGATTTCTCTAGTGAGACAGGCGTAGTCCAACCAAAATTTGTATAATTTTAATGTAAAAATAAATAAAAAAAAATTAAATAATAATTTCTTCTTAAATATAACGAAAACGTTAATCTACAAATATTTAGATTAAAAATATTCACGAATGCATAGTTATATTTGCAATGGACTGAAAATTGTTTGATTTTTTATGTCATTAACTGAAAAGATTATTTTACCAGAAGAAGCAAAAAATCTCACGTTCTGGCATAGTGATAATAATACCGGTATTAATTAACACATCATCCTCAATTTCTGGGTCATTGCAACATTTTTTTTAACGATTTGAGTTTTTCTTTTTCATAAGCATCAATTGTTTTTCAGTTCTTTTCAATGAAATTGAGGGAATATGAAATGAAATGAAATTAAAATCTCATGCAAGCTAGGTTGTATATGTATATATATAACCAAATGTTTCCAAACTAAAAATAATTAAGTTTTGATTCTTTGATTCTGGCGTCCTCTAGCGGTAAATACACAGTTATTATAAAAAGTGGATTGCTAAAAATGGAATATGAATAAATAAATATAGAGATAAGGGGTAGAAGAAGAAGAATAAAGGGTCTGCGTGTAAAATCAAAAAATTGACGTCATTGTACTAGGCTGCCGTGGCGAACCTGGATAACGCGCCGCACCCGGATAGAGCGGAGGTCCGCTGTTCGAATCTCGGCAGCAGCTAAAATATTTTTTTGTTGGTTTGATTTATCTGTTTGTCTTTTTCTATTTGATTCGTAAGATATTTATAATTATTATGTTAAAATTATTATATGAAATTTTTTCTACAAAAAATTCAACCATTTGGACAGAATGTATTATATAATGTCGTGATGTATTATGTACATATAAATCTGTTAATGGCTGGCATGTTTAATGCTAATCATGTCTCACGGTGACGTTATAGCGAACCATAATTTCAAAGGAATATTAATGTGTATATGTAAATAAAGCAATTAGTAAACAGAGAATAGTAATTATTTCATATATAAGTACATATATAAGTGCATTCGTGTTTCATTTAGGGATGATGATAATATCAAAATAATTTATGAATCTTCTGAGTAGTGACTGAACCCAGTTTGAGGGATGGTCTTCCTGAATATATTTTTACTTCTTCAATAATTGCTAAATAACTTTTTGGCAAAATTATTTAATATTAATGAAAATATAACTCTTTTTATAACCAGTATTAATTAATAAATCGACATATTTCAAGGGGCCAATGTTCCCTTTATCAGGACACAATGCATAAGTACTAAAAATGAAAATTGGAAGGGGATACGTAATAAAAAAATGAAAAATAACTACAAGGAGAAGGAGTATAACTTATTAGAAACTATGTTGAAAAAAAAATCGTAACTATTTAAAAAAAGAGGTTTTGGATATTTATAATATTTATTTTTCTTTTAACACTTTTTTTAATTTCGTAAATTTATCTCACTGTATTCCTATGTTATATGTAAAAAAAAAATTCTAAAACCTTGTTACTTTCAAAAGTTTGGTTTATATAATATAAATCTTTTTGCGATATTTAAATCAAAATACATATTTCTATTATGCAATTTAAATTTCATAATATTTAATTCTGTAATAATAATGGAAGCATTTTTGGTCAATTCGCAATTATTCTCAAAAAATTTGGAGAATTCGATATCTTTCGCCCGCGTGTTACGGCTTTAGAAACAGCACCATCTAGCGTAGCGTTGCCTCTTGTTAGACTAAAATTTTTAGTGTGCGATGAAATGCGCATGTATCGTGTGACGGAGGTGTTCACACCATTTAGTTGTTTAATAAAAATCTGTTTAATAAAATTCTGTCTTCCTGAGTCCTCCGAAATTCCCCGAAACCCTCCGGTTTTCGATCTAGGTATCTGCGAAGCTTGGTAGATACCACCGCTGTGCTGAGTGACATCTATCTCTTTGTCGACGTAGAACAGGGATCTGTAATCTGCGGATATCTCTTTAGTTGTCAGGTCTTGCGGCTGGTTCGTTTCGAGAAGTTATGCGCTATTTATTTTTCACGTATGCCAAAGAAGTATAACTTCTAACGCGCGTATATATGTTTCAGTTTCAGTGCCAGTAAATCAGCATTTATTGGACACATGACTATTACATGCTTAATATATTACTAAGTAATCATAAGCATAAGGTAGCATGTAGAAAGGGCACTACCTACCTCGCTCGGTATATATAAATATCTGTTCTAAAGTAGTTAGCTTACTTTGTTCATAATACTAAGACACAGTGATCTAACCTAACCTAACCTAAACTTACCTAACCTAACCTAAAAATGCTTTTGAATATCGGAGTAACATTTGTCAGCTGGAAGTAATTTTTAAAAATTATTGTATATGAAAGTAATGGCTAATGTCTGGGTACTAAGCTCACTCATCCCAACTATAATAATTTCGTTATCTCTTTGTCCGTCCGTCTGTCTGTCTGCACCCGTAACTTCATGTAACGTAACTTTTTTATAGTAATTTTTTTTAGCAAATGTACGCGTCTTTTCCACGTATAATTCAGAACAATTTTGGAGTCATTTTGGATGTTTGATTTTGCTTACGAATAACTCTCCATGGAAGCAATGCTGTACCAAAATCACTTCATTTTATGGAGTGGTTTTCGTGATTTCTAGAAAAAAACAAACTTTATTTTGCCGTTTTTATCGTAGGCGAAATCAAATTACTGCGATATTCGTTCGAGAAATCGATATAAAATTGGCATCTTACGGATTCTTAGAATTTCTCGTTCACATATGAAAAAATAACATTCAAAGGTTCTCTCTTCTTCTTGAGTGTGGTTAACGTTATATTACAATTATTTAGAATAATAAAAAAGTACCTCAAAGTAAAAGGGTCACCCCTTTTTATACCTACCATTCAGAAAAAAAAGCTCATTCTTATGGTAGCATAAAATAACATTAAAACTTCGAATCTTTTACTTGCCCAGATCAAAAATATCATTTTCTAAAATATTATTTTCTATGGATGGTTTTCAGTTAACCGACCAATAAGCAATAGAATGACCCACAAAAAAATTTGGCCATCATTAATATGAGTGTATAGTACTGTCTCTTTAAAAATATTGAATATTGAATAATCATGTTTGTTATTTTTAAATTTTACATGCACATTTTTTTGTACCTGTTTAACTGTTCTCTGTCAAAATCCTCCGAAGTCAAATGTCATAATATCCAAACCTTCTTACTCACTTTAGTGTACATGAGCAGAAAATATTTCAGGTTTGATACTATTACGGGCGAGCCTGTCGGTTGCTGGCTCTTAGTCAATATACGAATAACCAAAAAAATCTAACATACAGTCCTTCTTGAATATGTTCCCTTTCACCATATCACCTGTTTCTTTCTCACCCCTCACTATTTACCCCCGCTTTGACACTTGACACCGAGGTATGATTTTCCATAATTTGTAAAGTTTATTTTTTTTTATTTTTTTTATTAGGTTCTATTTAGATACAATTTGTACAAGTTTAATATAATAGTATGTATGTATAATGATATTTTTGATATTATTGTTCTTAGTCCTCCTCACTAGGAGTTCCTGTGCTGAGGCGGACTAGTTTATACTTATTTATTTTCTATTTTTAAATTACTGCGTAGTTTTCAATACTCCTTCTAATTTATCTGCATCGACTTGTTTTAGCCATGCATTTATCTTTTTTTTGGACTCTTCAACCTTTTCAATATTTTTGAAGGTTGGGGGAAGGATGTTGTAGAGTTTTGTTGCAAAATAGATATAGCTTCTTTGGCCAAAAGTTGTGTTGTAAGTTGGTATATTTCTATTTACCATTTTACTGCCTCTCGTATTACATGCCGGTGTTCTATTGTTTTGTTTTGTGTCTTTAAATTGGTGTAAGAGAATACTCTTGGCATACATTTGTTTTATGTTCGGTACGTCAAAACATTTAAAGATCTCTTTTGAGGGCGTTCTGATTGGAAGTTTTAAAATGATTTTTATAATGCTCTTTTGCGATATATTTAAACGGTTGATATAGTTTGTTGTGGCAGATCTCCATGCAAAGATTCCATACTCAATCCGAGAATGAAATAAGGCAAAGTAAACTTTTTTAACATCTTCCTTGGATAGTATATTTCTTTATTTATTATTTAGTATTAAGTATCGCCTAATGAAGGATCATTGTTTCCGAAACCGGTTGGTTTTACCAAAAATAAAGTGGTGATAACTTTATTTTTGTCAAATTGTTTAATTAAATTATAAGTCAATAAGTTAATTCCTATTGCACGCCACTGTTACTTAGGATATATCGAACGAGGAAGGAATGAACCAACGTATAAGAGCAAATCTCGCAGAATAACCGAAGAATGAAATCCCCAACGGTTACCTGGGTCGATTTATAAGAAGTTAACCATCTGAAAAGATATCCGTATATGCCTAATGACCTAAGTTTTCTTACAAGAAAGTATTGATTTATTTTATCTCTTAGCTAGCCTTCTAAAGATCGGGTATTAAACTTAAATTTGAAAACGATTTAAAATTATAAAAATATGTTAGGTTTGTAATTATTAAGCAATATTTTTATGTATGTCCTCAGAACACAATTACTGGATTAAGAGGTATAATTATTAATTAAGATAAATTATAAAAGTCTTACAGAGACGAAGCTACTTATGTGGGAAACTCAGAATAAACATGTAAAAATATTGTTAAAAATAAAAGTGGTATATAAAAGGAGTCATAAAATTGTTAACAATAATTTTCAGGCGTATTCTAGTGTATATGTCAAATAATTCAGAAGCTAATCATATTTATATATAAAAGCATATTGCTTAATATTCCACTTTGAAATACATATTGAAACACCTGCTGCGAAATTCATGTGAACTGTGTTCTTGGGAAGGACCATAAATAAAATCATAGCCCCATTTTGAAAGAAAAAAGATTAGAACATATTTTATAATGTATGGATGTACTTACAGAGCAATTGGTGAACGTTGCATCGTGTAAAGTGATCATTTAAGCCAGCTCTCAATGATCATAAGCCCTGGGTTACTCTTAAAATATTTCCATTGTTCCATCCAACGTTGCATCCTGTAAAGTGATCACTTAAGCCAGCCCTCAAAGATCATAAGCCCTGGGTTACTCTTTAAATATTTGCATACATTTATTAATAATAAAAAATTTTAACTAATAATTTGTTCAACCACAAAGTCAACACTATGAACATCAAAAATACTTCCATACATATTTGCAATATAAATTAGTCGTCTCTAATTTATCTTAGTTAGCTAGTAGAACTAAGGAATTATTTAGCTTGTAAAACCTTTGAACAAAATATTTTAATTTATATGAATATATATTAATTTTTTTAAATCTAATTTAATTAGACTTGAAGCGGATCTTTACCTACCTTATTTATTAAGAATCACAAAAAAATATATGTTTTAATAAAAAAAAATTGTTTTAATACTGAAAAATGATCGTGACAATAAGAAGAGCTTTAAAAATATAATAAATTTAAAAATTTTGCAAAATAATTTTAAAAAAAATACCTAACTACAATATTTTCAGATGAAAATACTATAAATAATAAGCGATTTATTAATTAATGATAAATTAATCTTTCAATATACAGAGTCACTTAATACGAATTAAACCGAATTTTATTCTTTAATCTACACTATTTAGCAATATATTACTGGTATAAAAACTCGTTATTATCGCTCTGTTACACGTATTTACAGCTCGCAGAATATTCAATTCTCACACATAGAAGTCGCTCTGATGTATTTCGCCACATAGGTAGGTACTCCGCTCGATTATTTCGCTTTATTTATCGCCTCGATTATCTCAAGACTGACCACCCTAGCCATCGCTTCGAGGCTCGCGGCTGATTTTGCACTGTCAAAACACGACGATGTGTGGCGCCCTAGATCCGTGCTATTTATACCTGAAATCGCTGGTTTTATCGAACTTCCTAGATTATTCTAGTTTTTAGGAGAAGTTTTCACGTCGCTTCTTTGTTGTTCCGAGCGTTTCCCAAATGTTGTAGTGAATTCCAGAATGCGGTAGTGTATTCCAGAAGGTTCTAGAGGTTTCCATGTTATTGTCATCATTGACGCGTTACGAGGGATTCTGTACGTAATCTCTTTTGCCATTTCTTTGCAATATTTTTATTTAAAATATTACAAGCATTTTATAATTCTGTTTTCAGTATTTTTATTTGGTGGTTGTATACAATTATGAATTTCAAGAAACTAAAAAAATTTGTTATTTTTAAGTTCGACCGGTTTCAATATCACTGTATCTTCGCACAATCCATCATGTCTATATTATCGATACCTGACGACGTATAATATTAATTACAAACTTTTTTTGTGCGCTTGTTCTCTGAAATATAGAAGGAACACGGTACGTAAGTGTTTGTAGACGTAGATCGAAGAGTCACTGACTAAAATATATTTCGAACTAGCTGTTCGTACCCGGGATTGCACGGATTAAGGATTAAGTCGAAAATAAATTTGTGGGAGGAACAAAGGTTCCATTATTTTGCAAAGTCTCTAATTAAAACAATGTTTCTATTTAATCAAGGCTGGGATGGATAGGATGTCTAGGGAAGAAATATGGCCTATTTTTTCCGTCGGGAATATGTTGAAAAATTTGGGTCCAATTGGCAAAGCGACGTAGATTTGTACAGTAAATATATCTGGGGGAGGGGATGGGTTAGAGGGGGAAAGGGAAAGGTCACCTATATTACCCGATTGGTCTAAAAAATAGGTTTACAAATTTTGAGCCCGATCGGTCGAACGGTACAGATTTGCATTGAAAATATATCAGGTGGTGGGCAGGGGGAAAAGGGGAGGGGGAAAATATCGCCTTTGTTACCCGCCGGGTTCTAAAGCAAAGCAGACAGACAGACATTGAATTTTATAGGTATAGACTATAAACATCTATCAAATTCAAGGTATCATTTTTCAAGAGCTAATTTAATTAAAAACTCAGCAGTAAACAAATTATTTCAAATTGGTGTAATTTTACTAATTAAAATTAACAACTTAGACACGAAGCAGAAAGGTTAATTTTGATGGATAATTGAATCTGTTTATCATAGTTTCCGAAAATTTAACTTATTTACCTTGTTCAATTTCAAATATCGAAACCTAGATTAATATTTTTAGGTTGCGTGAAAGGAAGCTCAGCCTATAATTAATTCTTGATTAATTACTTTGTAGAGTACATAGTGGTTCCGCCAGTATCTACATATTTCATAAATGTATTCGAACGCCTACTCATGGGAGAGATAGGCAAATTCTCTGCCTGGTATATACTCCGATGCGCCGGCCGACCAGAGCAGGCTGCAGGTGCATCTGTCTTTTCATTACGCCCAGTTCTGTTAAAACCGCATCTTATCATTTTCTCGTTTGATCTTGACACGCCGCTTTTCGAATTGATTCTGGAAATTGAATTTATTCTCCATGGTGAAAAAGGCATACATCATTAATACAGTCCATAACAGAGTGCCAAGTTTATACAAATCGGAGAAAACCGAGGGTAAGTTTTTGCATTGTCTCTTTTTTTGCAGGCCTCTTTAGCCGTATAGTTAAAGATTCTCAGCGCACTATATCATAACTTTGTTGCCCATTCACATAGACATACAGTTTTATAAATACCTGTGTAGCTTAGCCAGAAAACTGAATTATTTTCGTTCCCACGCTTCTTACGATTCCAAAAAAATCAATCATTTCGTGAGTTATAGCGAAAGTGAATTTATTTTTATATAGGTATACACCTACATAAATTTCACGGTTCTATAGGCTCCATAAAAATTATTTTCTTTTGCACTGAGTAAGTGAAATTTTTATTTTATTTTATAAGAACACTTCGTAAGAGATCGGAGTGAAAAATCGTGTTAGATATCGCGGTGACGTGAATTAATAATTTAAATTTAAATAATGTGACGCTTTTCGGTTAAAAATATTGCAGATATAATAAATATTTCGATAGAAATATTGCAGAAAATTTCAATTACTTGACTCGGTTTTGTCGACTTGATAACTCCCATTGTTTTGATGATTATAATTTGATTTTATTTATTTTTTCTGGGAAATCGATCTCAGAATGTCGGGTCAGCCAACTGGTTTCAAAATAGCGATTATTAAAAAAAAATTAAAATCGTAACCTAGTCAATATTGGTCCTAGAGAGCGAAAAAATCTTTCACGCGTATACGGATATATGATATATGATCATTCAGATGGTTTGGCGTGTGTCACGTACGATTGAAGAGAGAATGAGATTACGCAACATATTGACGGTAAACCTTAGAATGACACTTAGATATAAGTTACAATAACAAAATAAACACTTAGAATAACAATGTGTCACGGGACGAGGCATAAGAAGGCAAACGAAAATACTTGAAATTAATTAAGTTTAATTTATTGCCATAGAAAGTCACTGAAAACGAGTTGAACCTTTTAAGTCTCTAAGTGTCTTCGGAATATTTCACGCATTTATTAATTTTTGACAGTTTAATGGAAGCGCGCACATTTCGTGGTCTCGCATTTCCGCTACACGAATTTCAGCTACAATGCGCACGCTCCGTCTGCGCCACTTCCACTACAATGAAAATTTTACCCTTAATGCGCCAAAAGAAGATAACTTAAAAAACAACTTGGCCTAAAAATTCACCTACCAAGAGCTATAGTTATACCTATAGTTAACTATAGCTATACCTATAGTTATCTTCAAATTGCTGTAATTTTTAAAATTAATTTTAAAGAATTTGAAAAAAAACGGATTTTCTATAATAAAATGTTACGGCGGTGTTATACCTGAATATCTCTTACATACCTGTTAATTCTGTTGTATTCCTCAACCATAAATAGGGTATTCTGTAATATTTTATAATCCTTGTTGTCGTATACTGTGCTTAAATGTCACTCAACTTTCTTTCAGAGTCATAAACGACGTGTTGGCAATTCGTATATTAAAGAATAAACATTTAAATTTCAATGAAATAGAAGCCAACCTGTCCGCAAAATACTTGACATGATAAAAAATATAGTTTTTGTATTTTTGTACATTTGAAATAATTTTTTTCATTTTTAAATTATTTTACTGTGACAGTCACAATTTTAGCGTTAAAAATTAGCGACGAAGTCAAAAGCAATTAGCTAATCACAGTTGAATCCCATTATAAGGTTTTACCACTTTGTGACCTACTCATTTATCATTCATTCTCATAATGGCCACACCGAAATGTGGTTTGAAACATCAGTTACGTCAAAAGCTATCCTACGGCAGAATAACTTTGAACAAGTTATGTTAAACACAGCCTGATTTTAAACCAATGGAAGTGTTTCGAAAACTATTTATAAAAAATATTATGTACATTATTTAATATTTGAGTTACTTAAAAAACGACATTTAATAAAAGAATGTCGATTTTTACAATTTTTAAAATCAATTTATATTTTAAATTAATGTATATTATAGATATCACAGAGACGAAACTGTATTTATTATGGGAAAGTAGGTATAGAAGTCATTTGGGTGTACATAGGACTTATGACCTATCTTTATGGTTGGCTTAAGTGATCACTTTACACAATGTAACATTCGCCATTTCCATCCATGATAGAATATACCATGCTTATTCATTTTTTGGAAGTTGTATATATGTTCAAATTGCGTGGAAAGCTTTCACATATGAGTTGTAAGCGCCTTTCCATGCGGCCTGTACAAAGCCATTTTCATTCCCCTAAATCCCCACAGATGTCGCTAATGAGAAAATCTACAATTAATTTTACGGAATTTTGAGAGCAATATACTTTATTGTGTAATGAAATTCATCCGAATTAATTGATTAATAATGTCTCTGTGACATAAATCCAGCACTGTTCTGAAAGATTTGAACAAACTCAAAATATTCTGAATTTATATTTTCTCCTCTCAAATATATTGACTTTGAAAATGACGTAATATAGTCAACTGTCATATTCATTTCTAGGTTAAGATGCGTGAAACATGTTGTCAAACAAACAACTCAAATTTTGTTTTGTTATATTTATGTATTTATATTATAAGCGAATGAATTTGAAAATAAATGTTAACGGCCGCGCAGCGGCCAGCACAGCCGCCCGCAGGGCCTAGCAGCAAGTAGTCGAGGGTAGCCATTGTTTAACTGTTAATTTTTGTTTATTTTACATAATTACTTGATCCAATTCCGAGTTGAAAATAATATCTAGTCGACAAAACAAAGAAATATGTGGGTTAAGCAGTATTTTTTGCTTTGGCAATATGCTTGCTCAGGGGATATAATTAGGTTAACAGACCGTGAAGGAACGTTCTGTATTAAAATCACAAGTAATGCCTCGTTAGCTAACTTGTGCAATTATCTCATGCGGCATATATATTCGGAGCTAGAACACGAAGAAAGCTGGAAGACGCTCGAAACATAGCAAGGACGATCCATACTACCATCGAGCGTCTCTCCAGATATTTTTTATTATTCTACATATATATCTTCACTTGCTCGCGAAGCTTATCTCCAATGATAAATAAATATCCACTCGACAACGTAACACTGTTTCATTCCGTGAATGCACAACGCATACGAAAAAATATTGAAAGCTCCCTTGTGTGTCCTGACAATTTCGCCCAAGGCAAATGCTCGCCGAAAACAGCGTACGGGACAACTGCACACTGACAATAAAGCGTAATACAAATGTGAATAAGAACATTAATTCCCATGTATTTTATTTTAGTGCTTCTAAAGAAAAAAGTAACTAAACGCTTTGTGAATTTATGTATAGTGTAGTAGAGGGTGTATATTTATAAGGAAAAAACAATTCTCTTATAAAATTAGAAATTTTTCGACCAAGTTTTTTCTTTAATGTTATTAAATGTTGTTTTTCATGTGTTGAAGATAATTTTTTCCGTCATTTTTTTCGCAAAATTTTCACCATTTTTAATGGAATAAAGGTCAGCTTTAGTTAGTTTAGTTTAAAACGGCTTCATTATTTTACTATTTTTAATTTTGTAGTTTTGTTCTGTGTGCTTTAGCAACAGTCGGAGTGCCACTCCTTGTGCTTGCACACTTTTACTACAACTGCAAAGTCGTTGTTGGTTGCAATTTTAGGACTCATTGGTTGCAATGACGTTTAAAGTCTGCGTCATACTCTCTCTCGATGTCTTCTGTTGTTTCAAAATGTTGTCTGCATTATTGACTCAATGTTGCACCAACATATCAGGATTTAGCTGTAGAAGACGGATCTAACTGAAGTATAATAATGAGAATATTTTGAGTTTGTTCAAATCTTTCAGAACAGTGCTGGATTTATGTCACAGAGACATTATTAATCAATTAATGTATATTATAGATATCTCACAGAGACGAAGCTGTATTTATTATGGGAAAGTAGGTATAGAAGTCATTTGGGTGTACATAGGACTTATGACCTATCTGTATGGTTGGCTTAAGTGATCACTTTACACAATTGTAACATTCGCCATTTCCACCCATGATAGAATATACCATGCTTATTCATTTTTTTGGAAGTTGTATATATGTTCAAATTGCGTGGAAAGCTTTCACATATGAGTTGTAAGCACCTTTCCATGCGGCCTGTACAAAGCCATTTTCATTCCCCTAAATCCCCACAGATGTCGCTAATGAGAAAATCTACATTGATTTTTACGGAATTTTGAGAGCAATGTACTTTATTGTGTAATGAAATTCATCCGAATACTTGCATTACACTAGGATACGCCAGGAAATATTATTTCCAATTTTTGTTAAATTCCTTAATTAAAAATGAATAAGCATGGTATATTCTATCATGGGTGGAAATGGCGAATGTTACAATTGTGTAAAGTGATCACTTAAGCCAACCATAAAGATAGGTCATAAGTCCTATGTACACCCAAATGACTTCTATACCTACTTTCCCATAATAAATACAGCTTCGTCTCTGTGAGATATCTATAATATACATTAATTGATTATAATAATGACTATTGACACTCAATACTTTAAAAAATACTCTGTAATAAGGAGAAGATAGTAAAATGGGAAAAATAGAAAGGAAGGGCAATTTAGTCAGTTCACAGTCAGAATCAAACCATTTCTATAAAGCTGCAGAATTTGTGAATATAGATTTGGACTATTCAATCACCTCATAACTCAGAATCGTGAGACAGTTATCAGGCACGAAAGATAGGCTATTTTTTTTTAATAGAGATGCGAACACAAAATACGTGTCACATCACTTTTCTTACTATTTTCAAACTAATGCTTGTGGTGGCTCCTCTTCTTCGCCTTTCAGCTCGATCCTACTCCTAACTGAGTTTACGCCTTGTTAGAGGCAAACAAGCTATCTATCTACGTCGGGTGAAGGCTCTACGGTTTTTAACGTAGTATTTCCAAACACCCTCGCTTTATTCAAGACCTCCCCAGTTCACGTTGTGTAATTTTTTGTTTCGAACTATAGGGGATGAATTGGTTTTGTGGTAACCCTAACGCAAGCTAAATTTAAATTAAATACTGGGGTATGAAGTTCGTGAATGTTCATGGAAAACGCAAACAAAACTACCTAGCACGTCAATTAAGCCCTACGGTGCAATTGCTAAACATACTATGTTCCGTGGCCCTATATTATTTACCTATCATTCCTACGGACTGGAACCACTGCATCTGGTGTAGCTGCGCTTCCAGAGTGCGCGATCCTCTGCTTCCATGCCCTCTCCGCTCGATCCCCCATTGTCCTACCTGTATGGGATCGACCGCCATCCACTGGAAAGGTTAGTGACGTGCCGTTATCACATGCGCATGCACATATAGAGTACATAGATCCCCTGAAAGCCCTCGAGTCCTTCGTAGCCGCTCCTATGGATGATTCCGTCTTCGACGCCCTCGCTGATTAATAATTTTATCTTCCGCCGCTATCTCGCTGTGCTTATTCCCGACGATCTTTTATATTTACTCTGCATTATCTTTATATCAATTACATTGTTACGTTTATTTACTAGCCGGCCTAAGTTCCGTCACCTGTATCTGGCCCTATGTCTCACTCTAGTGGTACGTTGGGTTCTAATGGATAAGGGGTTTGTAGAAGGTATGTGTAAATGTATGTGTACGCGGAAAATGTGGTTGCTTTAAATTCGGCCCCTCCGTACCCAAAGGCTCATCGGTGACTGATCCCATCTTCCTTCTCCCGACACGAGTTCCGGATACGTTGACCTGAGCCTGGATGCGCCTTTTCATGTTGGGCCTCTTCTGTGCAAAGTACCGCACCATCCCTCGCGTCAGTGTCTGGCGTCCGGGCTCAGAGCCAGTTTGCCCCCC
The DNA here is from genome assembly GCA_016648135.1 of Agrypnia vestita. Taxonomy (NCBI): domain Eukaryota; kingdom Metazoa; phylum Arthropoda; class Insecta; order Trichoptera; family Phryganeidae; genus Agrypnia; species Agrypnia vestita. Next base: position 1,498 of record JADDOH010007862.1, on the reverse strand, counting down.
GAATTCCAACTCCTCCAGGTTAAACTAAGTTAAACTACGGTATATATACTGAAGCTACTGTAAAGATGGTCCCGGGCCACCTGTCAAGTCAAAAATATGCGAGTGGGGAGGGGGAGTTTCCTAGGCTCCCCAACCCTCGCCTGTGAGCAACTACAGCCCATTGGCCATTCGCGACACTACAGTGACTGCAATCACCCTCCCAGGTAGTACTTATTATAATCTGGTATGCATCAATACGTTCAATCCATTCCAGACGAGGGAAGACATCCGCACGGGTGTTGTGCCACCCGTGAAGAGCCCCCTCATACACTACGTACGAATAGATACATACTAATAAAATATAATATACATACATATACTTACATATACAATACATAAATAAATACTTGTAATGGTTGGTTGCCATGTGGTTTCACGAGGCCATGACCCCTCGTATTAGTAGATGGAAAGGTGGATCTGGACAGTAGGGATATGCCTAGCCCCTGGCCAGGGATGTCGGTGTATTTTCTCCAAATGGTGTACAGCTAGAATCCTGCCATAGATGATGATGGGATCTGCCTAATTTCTCCGACTGATGTGTAACTGGAACCCTGCCATCACTGATGAAGATGATGTTGTCACTATCGAAACGTCACCTGATGATATTTAGCTGAACCGCCGCTAGTGATGATGATGATGATGATGATACTATCGTAACGTTTCCTGACGATATATATATCGGAGACACCGCTAATGATGATGATGATACTATCGGAACGCCTCCTGACTATATATGACTGGGACACCGCTAATGATGATGATGATGATGATACTATTGGAACGTCTCCTGACGATATATAACTGGGACACTGCTAATGATGATGATGTTGATGATACTATCGAAACGCCTCCTGACGATATATAGCTGAACCACCGCTAGATGATGATGATGATGATGATACTATCGTAACGTCTCCTGACTATAGCCGAAACACCGCTAATGATGATGATGCCTCCTGACGATATATATAGCTGAAACACCGCTATAATGATGGAACACCGTTAATGAAGATGATGATGATGATGCTATCGAAACGCCTCCTGACTATATATAACTGGGACACTGCTAATGATGATGATGATGATGATACTATCGAACCGCTTCCTGACTATATATATAACTGGGACACCGCTAATGATGATGGTGATGATGATGCTATCGAAACGCCTCCTGACTCTATATAACTGGGACACCGCTAATGATGATGTTGATGATGATACTATCGAAACGCCTCCTGACTATATATAACTGGGACACTGCTAATGATGATGTTGATGAAGATTCTATCGGAACGCCTCCTGACTATATACAACTGGGACTAACGATGATGTTGATGATGATACTATCGAAACGCCTCCTGACTACATACAACTGGGACGCTGCTAATGATGGTGATGATGATGATGCTATTGAAACGTCTCCTGACTCTATATAACTGGGACACCGCTAATGATGATG
>JADDOH010007861.1:0-76762 GCA_016648135.1 Agrypnia vestita | reverse complement strand
CTTGTCAGACCAGATAAAGTTGTAAATCATAGTGAAATAATTTTAAACAAAATCATGGAATACCATGCCTTATTTAAAACTAGGACTCCGCCTGGTAGGTACGGTATTATTTTAATAGTGATAAACTTGTAATATCTACTAAGATATAATTTATATAAATTAACTTTGTAAACACCACTTATTTATTGAAAAAATTCAACATGTTTCGTAGCCAGTGGCTTCTTCGTCAGGATAACAAAAATAAAATTTAAAAATCGAACTTTAGATCAAAATATTAAAAAGTTATGTATGGAAATAATAATAATAATAATAATAATATTAATAATATTTAATATTTTTTAATATTTTGATCTATACTTCGATTATTAAATTTTATTTTAGCTATCCTGAAGAAGAAGCCATTGGCTTCGAAACATGCTGAATTTTTTCAATAAATAAGTGGTGTTTACAAAGTTAATTTATATAAATTATAATTATGTCACCACAAAATAAATTTACTATATTTGAAGAAGAATCTACTAAGATAATTTATCGATGACAAACTTGATTTGCGATAAATGCTTGAGGTTAATAAGATTTTCAATTTGATAAAGGTCAATACTGAATTGGTCAAAATTATCGGAAAGTTAACCATTATATCATACTTAAACAATATTTTTATATAAAAGTATGTTCTAAGAACACAATTACAGGATTTGGTCCCCAGAGGGATGATTAATTAATTAATCAAGGATAAATTATAGAAGTCTCACAGATACGAGGCTATTTATGTATGATAAAAGTGGATGGAAGTCTCTTACACGATGGTTCAGGGCTTAAAACCTGTATGAGCTGGCTTAAGTGATCACTCTAAACAATGTAACGTTCACCAATTCCATCGTAAGAACATCCACACATTATCAAATTTTTGAATGTTCTATATGTTTCGAATCAAAAACATTTCATATATTGCATTGTTCTCTGCTAGAGACATAAAATATAGAAGTATCATTGCCAGTTGTGAAATCTATGTAAACTAACTTGTTAATGGGAAAAAAATAACAACAGATGTCTCTGGCAAATGTGTCACTCTACCACTCTCACAAACATCGCATTCTCAATATGTTCCACGCGTCCAATCCAATTTAAATAAAATAAAATAAATAAAAAAAAACAACAATATATCTATCTAACTTATAAGATATCATAATTATTATATATAATATATAATATTATAGATATATTAATAGTATCTCTAATCTTCCTGTAGATCTATATATACCCTTTTACTCACTACTCCCTACTAACGCTACCCCTCTCAAAACCACGTCCCCGTCCAACCTACAAAATATCTTTAAAAAATATCTAAATAAACTAAATAGTAGCTATGGTCATTTCATAAAAATCATATTTTTGCTTTATAATTAGAGTAATTAAAAAAAAACATTATTTATTCCTAGAAATGCTTAAATGTTTTATTAATATCTACAATTGTAAAATGCATTTTTTCGCATTCCTCGGTTGTATTTATTGGTTCAGTTTAGCAACATCCTCGTAAGGTTATATTAACCAAGGAATTTTACAATATCCTGGTCAATGTGTTATTTCTTTACAGAAACACCTGAGGGTAGCTTTTATCAGATATATGAACTCGTTATTTCCCTACAATGTGAAACCGTTTACATAATATCTAATATTCATTATAATTTATAGAAATAAACTTCAACTTTGTGTTTTCTGGGGTATTATGCCGTTTTGTTACGACCTTTCGGATCCCATTGCAGGGCTGATATAAATGTAAATGATGTAATGATTCTGAGTGACCGTGAAAACCTTTGAACATTCTTAGAAATAAACTTAGTTTCACCACTTTTTTATTTAAAAAAATTCAACATGTTTCAAAGCTCATGGCTTCTTCATCAGGAATTTATTAATTAAATTTATTTAAATTCCTGATGAAGAAGCCATTGGCTTTGAAACATTTAGATATAGTTTTTTTCAATAACAAAGTGGTAAAAATTAAGTTTATTTCTATAAATTATAATTATAATGTCACCACAAAATAATTTAGCAGTATTTGAAGAAGAAGTTAATATTCATTAATTTATTTTTCTTAAAACAATATAAAATATTACACATTATGACGTAATTATAAATATAATAATAAAAATTGAGTTAAAACATTAATATTTTTATACGGCTAATATATATTCAAATATTTGAATATTTTTTTATCTAATATTCAGATGTGTAATAAAATTAAATATTAAAATTAAAATAAAATAAAAAATTATAAAAAAAACATTAACACGTAATATTTTCAAATATTTGACGGTGCTGCTAAAAATATATCGAACTTGCAGGTCTGGAATATGACTCAAACCTGCAACTAATGGACCGCTAGGCAAGTGTCTTAACCATTAGATCAACAAGCACTTCTTATAAATCATTTAAAAAACTAACCCATAAAAACCAAGTTTTTACAATACTCCTTTTCTCATTTTCGGATTTCGTGTCTACCAGATGCGTCGGAGTATTTTCATACAACTTACTGAGTTGTATGAAAAAACCTTTAAAAATTTGAAAAATTCAAAATTATACTATAATTATTAATTTTTGTTAACGAAAATTTGATAGATCTTCTTGATCGTCGCCACGAATCTGCTCGCAAAGTTTCAACTCAATTGGATCACGTGAAAAGAGTTAAAAATCGATCCAAAGTTTTTTCGTCAGACAAGCAAGCATTCAGACGCCACGAGTTAAAAGAAAGGGAGTAAAAAAAGTGCTGTGAGGGAAAAAAATTGATTGAAAGATTTGATTAAAAATGTCGACTACATATACAAATTTATGGGTTTATAGGTTCTGGCGCATTTATTTTTTTATTTACATGTTTTTATTTAAGTAATGTAAAGCGAGTTTGCAAATATACAAACATTGATGTTTCATTTTTTTATTTTCGCAGTAATTTTTTGATTAATCACATTATTTGTTTTATGTCGCCGCACCACGAACATAAGGAAATTGAATGTGCATAATTCGTATTTATAGAGCTTTATACCTCGATTAAATCGTACACATATAAATATATTCAATTATAGTGTGATTAACCTAATTCTCCCTTTCTCCACACCAGGGTGTATGTAGTACGTGAGCTCAAAATAATATAGTTAGGACATTATTAATTTTCCAATAATTCTGATATTCATACCTCAGTGCCAGTTTAATCAATTTACAAACTAGGCCGTACTCGATGTGACAGGGATGCATTTAACAAAGTGCACATTTAAATTCGGCGAGCGAGAGGGAGACCGTGGGATAAACAAAAGGTTTCGCTACGAACTGCGCGGTTACATCTGAATACGTACAAAGTTTGTGAATACACTGTACAACCTGGTTCAGTAGTTGTCAATTTTTTTTATAAAAAACCCATCACATCATCTTTGTAATACGTACTATATTACTTAATAATCCTCACCAATAATTAACATGTTTGTAACGAGTTTAAAATTTTTTTAAACTATAAAAAAAGATTTTTTTATTTCAGTTATCAAATGTTTATGCATTCAACGATAAAACTATCAAGCTGAGTCACGTATTTAGATAACAATAAAATATTTTATTTAATTTTTATAATAAAATTGAAATGGATAGCGTTCACATTATAAAATCATTAAAGTTGGGCCTAAATATTTTCGAAAAATGGAAATCAATAAACTGCTAGCTTTATTTATCTATTGATATAATTTATTATAACTTCCAAGAAAACCTAAATTGAATAATGCTCCATCATTATAAGAATATTTTCCACAAAAATCAGACATACGTGTGGCAAACTCATTTATGATAGAGTAAAGAATGAAGGTATTAAGAATGAATGTAAAGCTGATTTTAGCATAATTGATAGAATTAAAAAAGAGTTGCTCAGGTGGTTTGGGCATGTTGAGTGAATGAAGAAGGAAAGAATGTTAAGAAAGATATATAACGCGAGTTTCGACGGTGCCAGAAAGAGAGGGCGACCGCGGAAGACGTGGCACGGCCAGATTAACTAGATACTGGAAGATGGTCCCGTTAGAAGCCTCAACAACCATCGAGCTTTCATGCGAAGATGTGTGAATGTTGATGAGGCGAGAGTTGTATGTCAGAACAGAAGAGTGCGGTGCTCTATCCTCTCCGCTTACCGCCCACGGGGAAACGGCGTGATGGCCATACCTGTCCTAGCCATACGTTTCATATCATTAATACATTAATTAATGTCCATGTATATATTTTACACTAATGTATCAATCAATATATATATATATAATTATATATATTCTATATATATCTATATCTATATTTATTTATTTATTTTATTTATTTATTTCAGTATATATACGCCCATCAGAGCATTTACATAAACATTGATTGGGTAATACATGTCGGTAATGAGAAATATAAAAAGAAAATAAAAAAAAAGTCATATAAAGAAATATAAAATGACAATAACAGAAATATAAAAAGAGCTCTACAACTAAACTTAAACACAGAATCCATAATTTCATAAATCTATAAATACATCATATTTTTTATAGGATTAGCGATAATTACAGAAATATAAATTAAGAATTTTTTTTTTTTTTAGGATAAGAATACAAGAAAAGAGTGATAATTACATATATTTGAGGATTATTTTTAGACATAGAGGAAAGTTCATTGTTGATTAAGAATATTGCGAATTGTATGTTTGAATTTATTTAAATTTGTGGAAAAAACGTCTAACTGTTCAAATCTGTTAACAAGTCTGGGAAGCCTTTGAAGTGGTGAATTAAAAAAGTAATTAGTTGTCGCAGCTTCCAAGGCAAACCCTGCGTAATTTCTGGTTACTCGGGATGGAACTCGCAAACAGATTCGTTCCAACAGTTGTGGACAGTCGATGTTCCCGTTAATTATTTTGTGAAAAAAGACGAGATCAGCTACAATTCTTCTTATTTCCAATTTATCAAGAGAGCAAAATGATCTTAAAAAGTTATAATCAATATGTGTTGATGGTAAATTAAGTTTATAATTGATAAAACGGAGAAATTTATTTTGTGTTCTCTCTAAATGTGACACATGAACAGCATATTGAGGGCTCCATACAACTGAATTTGTTTCTAATACTGGTCTAACCAGACTCTTAAATAATAGTTTAAAAGTTCCAATATTTTTGAAATCTTTACTTAATCTGAGTACGAAACCTAGGGTTCTTAAGCCTCTATCAACTGTGCAATTGATATGTGACACAAGAGAAAACTTATTGTCTACAATTACGCCCAGATCTCTAATTTCATCAACGACACTCAAAGTTATACCATTAATTTTGTAGTCATAGTTTACTATTGTCCGGGTACGGCAGAATCTCAGCATTTGACATTTGGAGATGTTTAAAGAAAGTTTATTTTCTTCACACCATTTCTGTAAAATATCCAGTGCATTCTGCAGAAGTTTGCAGTCGTGTTCCGTATTTATTACTCTATAGAGTTTCATATCATCTGCAAATAGCAAACACCTCACACCGGATAACAAAAGCATGGGGATTACATCATTAATGAATATAATGAACAAAATAGGACCCAGGTGGGAGCCTTGTGGTACCCCGCTTACTGCACAAAAGTAGTCAGACTCTAACTCAGCTATTCTAACAATCATTTGTCTGTTATGTAAATAACTCTCGAGCCAAGCTTTAATGTTACCCGAAACTCCCAAGGCATTTAATTTATCAAGTAGAACTCTATGAGAGACTCGATCGAACGCCTTGGAGAAATCTGTATAACAGCAATCTAGCTGGTGAGAATCTTTGAAGGCATCAAAGACATCGGCTTGTAAAGCAAGAAGGTTTGTTAGAGTAGATCTGTTTGGCATAAATCCATGCTGTAGAGGGGATATAATGCTGAATAAGTATTCTTTTATTTTATTTAGCAATAAAAGTTCAAATAGTTTTGGTATTGCAGATTGGATACAAATAGGTCGATAATTCTTAATATCCGAGTGGTTGCCCTTTTTAAAGACTGGAATAATATAACTCGTTTTCCAAATCTCTGGAAAAGTTCCATTTTGTAAAGACAAGTTAAAGATTTTACACAAAATAAATGATAATTCTTTATAACAATTTTTTAGGAAGATGGTTGGTACCTTATCAGGTCCCTGTGTTTTGTTTTCATCCAACGATACCAACCCTTTTTCTACTTCTGATTGGCTAAGAACTACATTAGGAAGGTTTATAGCATCGAATAATTGTGGTTGAACAGACGAATATGATCCCTGTGCAGAATTATCATATACCGACTTAAAAAAATCAGCAAAGAGATCAATAATTCTTTTGGGAGTGTCGACCCACTTATTATTTAAGTACATAGTCTTAGGCAAATCATAGTAATCGCTTTTAAGAGATTTAACGTATTTGTATAAAGATTTGGAGTTTTCTGGAGTTTGATCCTCAATTTTTGTAAGATAATGATTACGTAACTGCTTGGATAGAATACAACAATCTTTTCGAGTCTTCCTAAAAAGCATATAATCATGCACTGACCTAGTTTCTTTATAGGTTTTGTGTTGTAGTTTTTTTATTGTAATCAACGTAACTAATTCCTTTGAAAACCATTTAGGGTGAGTTGATATTCTGATTTTTTTAAACGGTATACAATCATTAAAAATTTCATAGACTAAAGAATAAAAGTTTTCTATCTGGTTGTTTACATCACCGTCTATAGATATCAGATTCCACTCCACATTATTTAAAATTTGTTTTACTTTATCATAATTACAATTCTTGAAATTTCGTTTATATATATCACTAGTTTTGTTGATGTCTGATTTTAATGAGAAGGATATGTCTAATGGTGGATGATGAAGGTCAATTGGTAATAACTCGTCTAAAGATAATTCAACTTTTAGATATTCCATGTTACTAAACACTAAATCGAGTATTCTATTATTTTTGTTACGTATACCATTGTATTGTTTGAATTCGAGAAAAGATGACATATTTAGCACTTCGATTTCATTATTGTTTTCTGGGGAGTTGACGACAAACGTATCATTTTCACACACCCATTGCAGTTTAGGGAGATTATAATCACCAGCCACCATTATTTTGGCTTCTGGAAACTTAAATCTAACACTTTCTAATGCAATACAGTGGTTTTCATATACAGTATTATCAGAACAAGGGGGAATGTATACTGCGCACAAAATCAGACACTTTGTAGGCAATGATATTTTCACGAATATTTGTTCTACATTGTTAACGGAATTTTTGATTATGCACGATCTATATTTATTCAGTACGGCTATTAAAACCCCACCACCTCTAGTTTTCGTAAAAGCAGTAGAATTATTAGGTACAGAGGAACGATCGCACCTATAAATAACAAAGTTTTTTAAACCCAGTTCGCCGTTTTTTATATTGTTGTTTAGCCAAGTTTCCGTCAGAATTATTGCATCATAATTAACACTTTGCATCATGGTTGATAAATATTCCAATTTAGTATTCATACCTCGCACATTTTGATAGTACACATTACACTTACGAAAGTTTTCTAGTTTTTTTGATTTTGCACAATTTTTGGAACCGAGTTAATATACTTTATGGCGATATTTTCCTCACCATTTTTCCTACGTAGATCTAATTCCTTCCATAAGTTATGAAGATCACTTCTTTGCATGGGTGTGAGATCTCTCTTCAATTTGATTCCATCCAATCGATTTAAAGATTTCAAGATGATAGATTTCGCTTGGGAAGAATCTTGAAATTCGACTTTCACAGGTCTGATATTGTCATTGGATTTCTTACCAAGTCTGTACATTTTATTGATTTTATAATCTTCATTAATATCTATTTTTTTCAAGACTCCTGCAAACCTATTCATGTCATCTTGCATACCGATAAATGTTTGGTCCGATTGGCTCTCCGGAAGATTGAAAATAATCAAATTTTTCGACCGATTTTTTCTTTCTTCTAGTTCTTTAATGGTATCTTGTACAGAAGAAAGTGTGTTGGATGGGATACTAGGGGTGCTATTTAATGATTCCTTAAGACAAGAAACTTGACCTTCTAATGTAGCCAAGCTTGCTGTTATCTGGCTATTCGTGGCCATTATTTCTGTCGTCAAAGGAATTAATTTGCCGATCTGGTCCTTATTAAATTTATTTGCTGGGTCCATAATAGTAGCGATTAGTTTGCTTATAGCATCTTTATTATTCAGGATATATTGTTGGGCGTTCATGATCGTTTATTCTATCAGAAAAGGAAATAAACAATATGTATTGGCCGAATAAAAATATGTATTGGCCGAGTCGAACGCCGCAGCCAGTCCGAGTGTGTTAAGTACTACGCGTGCGCAGTTCTCGTACGGTCCGATAAGTGTCAGCCTTGATCAATGACAGTAGATTGATCAATATTCTTGCAAAAATGATCCTTATGTCCAATATTTTGAGCGATATTGTGTCTATGACTGAGTTTTCAGTTGTAGGTTTTTGGTATATTATCTGTCACTGAGATTTTTTTATTCTCACTTACTGATCTTTTGCGCTCCCTGAGGATATGATAACGCTATCACTTGTAAATCGTGAACAGAATTTTTAAGAAATATAGATTTAGACTATAATAAAGCACTATTTTTAGTATTCAAAGTAACTTTCACAGAGCTGACAAAAACACGCCTGACATTTCTGACAAAAACGTTATATATATATATATATTTAACGCCCTTACGGGCTTTTACAAATATACAGAATAAATTTTTTTTGAAATAACATAAGACAGTTAAAATAATAATACAGTTAAAAGTTACAATAATAATAATTAAAAGGTAATAATAATAATAATACAGAAAAAAATAAGACATATAAAATAATAATACAGTTAAAGGTACAAATAATAATAGTTAAAGGTAAAATAATAATACAGAAAAATTTATTGTCCATTTCCATTTTGTTGAGATGTAAACAATTGTATCAGGTTTATCCCATACACAGTTATACTATCAAAATGTCAGCAGCTTCTGCATGTTCATTCCCTAATGAGTGTGGGAATTACCGAGTTTTCTAATGCATTAGTTCTGACATTTCCACTATAATAGAATAATGCACTGTGTCTTGATGACTTCGATGGGGCATATAAGTCGATCAGACTAATAATCTGGGGGCAATCAATCAAACTATTTACGATCATATAAAGAAATATTAGCTCTGTTACAGTACGTCTCACAGACAAGTTTAAAAGTTGTAAATAACTAAAGAGATACTCATAATTGATATCTTCCAAGCGCATATTTAATTTGTAATTAATAATTCTTAAGATTTTTTTTTTGGACTCGTTCAATTGCCGTTGAATGATTAACATAGTGAGGCGACCAAATGATCGAGTTATATTCAACCTGAGGTCTGACAAGAGAAATGTAGAGAACTTTATAAGTGCGCAGGTCTGTAAAGTTTTGTGCAGTTCTTAAAACAAATCCCAATATTTTGAGACATTTATTAGTTAGTGATCAAGCCAATGTGGGGAATGAATGATAATTTAGCATCAAAAATTACTCCCAGATCACTTATCTCCTCAACTGATACAAGGTTTACATCATTAATTTTGTAGGTGAATTTAATAGGAAAAAAAAAAAAATATATATATATATATATATATAAAGAAGCCCGTGTTTCCCTATCCGCCAAGTTTTCTCCACAACGAGCCACAACCACCCATTGGTGGTTACGGTGGTGGATAGCCCATGGTGTCATATCGAAAATAAGCGAGTTTGGTGGGGGTGGCTGTACGTGGGTGGGAGTGGGTGACGAAAATGTGCTTTCTAGCAGATTTTTTTGTTATGGGAAGGCCGCAAATGCTTCTGATTGTTTCAAAATAAGCGCGCCGACTATGTCGGTGAGTCTAGAAGGTTCCAAAAAAACCTGCTCTAGAAAGTTCTGGAAGGAGAAGGTTCTAGAAAATTCTCGGAAGCTCTATAAGGTTCTAAACTGAGTGGCGGAATGTGTCCGTGTGTCTAGAAGGTTCCTGTACATTCGATAAATTTTTTGAAAGTTCTGGAAGGAGGATGTCCTAGAAGATTCGCGAAAGTTCTATGACAATCCAAACAGTGTACTAAAAATCTAAGCGTGCGAAGCCGTGCGGGCACAGCTAGTTATAATTATAAATCTGAACTGAATTATCTTAAACGCGTTAAAATATTCACGACTTTAAAGATTATTATCATCCATCAGAAAATTTATAAAATCGTCATCAATTATTATTGATATGTTATAGGCTGTTCGTGGTTTTCAACCCCTGTTAAAACCACAGTTTCATGGCATGGTAGCGTCAGTACCGTGTGTTTGCTAAATTTTGGTAAACTTTGCTCTATTGTTGCAAAGGTATCATGTACATACATTCACCTGCCGAGTTTACCGTAGCGCGAAGTACTTACCGGGTATCAAATTATTATGATTTTGACGACACATATATGATGCCAGCTAATTTGGATTAAATGTACCTGTGTGTATATTTCAGTGCCGTTTAATAGTTTCTGCACCATTTCTGCTACGAAACATTAAGGCCGGCCACATTTTGGATACGAATTATTACGTACGTATTCTTACGATTATTTTCGTACGTATGGAGCGGGCACATTGATTGCGTCTTGCGTTGGTCACGATCAGTTACTTGTCGCATTTCTCCAATAACTTTTGTGCCAAATGAATAATCTGTATCTTCTGGAAAACTCTATTATGGCAGACTTAAATAATGACAAATTTCATGACTATCTACATATCTAATAGATTCACAAACGCTGGGGAGAATCGAAGTGCAACGAGAACTCATAACATTGGAGAAAAATTTAAAAGTTTATTGTTATTAAAAATATTTTGTTCGAAGTACATAATTATATCTCACCTTCATTAAACCAAATTATTTAACTTACAGGTATTTTTTAGCTCTTTCGAGATCTCCGCCATGATCTGCGCTGATGGTCACGTAGTTGAATCACTTTGGTCCCACAAACATTTGTGGTCATGTGTCAAATTGACAAATTTTTCAATATCCATCGTACGAAATCGCATAAATTTCCAAATAAATCCGGATCGTATCAAACGTCGCATCTGCGTACACGCACTACTAAATCGTATACAGTGTGCGATGTTCAATACTACTCGTACTTCGAAGGTCAGGAATGTACTTGCGTATTCGTACGTGTGCGTACTACTCAATTTCGTACGAAAACGCATCCAGTGTGCGGCTAGCGTAAGGGTAGGCGCGCACTACGAATTTTTCGCCGCACGGCGAAAAAACGCCGCGGCATAATGTCGCACAATGGCGAAAAATCTGTAAAATGTTACAACTCGCTTGCGGCGCGGTGGTTAGTGGCAAAATAACGCATATTTTTCAAGTCTTGACCGCGCGCACTACGCGCTGTTTCGCTGTACCATATAATATTTTATCTGAAAGAACAATGGCTACAAGCAATAATTCTGCTGATCTGGATGAAGATTTTAATATTGAAATACTAATTACGGAAGTTGAAAGAAGACCACCATTGTATTATATTACTTCAAAAGAATATAGTGATAGAAACATGAATACGCATTTTATTGAAACATTGTAATTGTACAAAATTGTAAATACTTACCTCAAGGTTACAGAATGTTTCTCTTCCGGTGTAGTATTTTTATATGTGATAGAAGATCCAACTAGTTTTAAAAGTTCATAAAAAATTTCTTTATTCATTCGATAATATTTGAAGAATTTTTCGGGGTAATCGTTAAGTTCACCAAATATTTTAAAGAACTGCCCGTTGTTCAGACGACCACGAATTAGAGAATCTACCCAGAACCGCTTATTTCTTAGAGCTCTAAGTATGAGAGTGGAAATACAAGCTACTTCTACTAAATCCATTTTCGATCTGATCAGCGGCATTATGGTGTAGTGTGGCGCCGCGCGCCAAAATGTCGCAGGTTTTTTTGCCGCGCGGCGAAAAATCCGTAGTGCGCGCCTAGCCTAAATTTGTTAACAATTTTTTTATATGTATGTTTGGAGAACACAATTACACCGTGTAAAGTGATCACTCAATGAACGTTACATCATGTAAAGTGATCACTTAAGCCACCTCACACAAGTCATAGATCAGAGAGCGTCCGATGCTTAACAGAACCGCTTGCACAGCGCGGGGGTAAACTGTGGAGTTAATTACTAGATGTAAAAATGTGTACCTTTTTTACAACTGTATGTGGTGGCCAAAGACGCGTACATATACACGTGTAATGAGGTACCACATATGCTGACATCGAGCACGGCAGACGATTACCCTCGATACAGAGGTCGAGGCAAAAGCGCTGAGTACAACTAACAAGGCGACAATGTAAGCCGGACCAATGACCGAGTACAAAGGCAACGTATAGCAGAGGGTATGAAAAGCGGATAAACTGACATTGCTGACCAGACTAAATATTACCCACACGAGCGGCCGAGTAAGACGAAGTCGTAATACATCGAGTCCTTTGTCCACGACAACTATAAAAACGTTAGCCTCCAGAGCAGACTATCTCACTTCCCCAGTGAATGGCTCGTATAGCGGAAGCCCTCGCCGTCGTACCTTCGAACGTGACGCTTTCACTTGTAACCTTTGTACCTACTGTATTCTTTATAATTTTTACTTTTGCAATTCAATAAATTCTGTAAAACCCCATGGTTTTACAGAATTTATTGAATTGCAATTTGCGGTTTAGGGTGAGTTGAATACCGTTTCAACCGTAGAGCTCATCCACCTCCAAATATATAAAAAATATACAAACAAACTATAAGCCCTGGGCTACCTCCAAATATCATCCACCTCCAAATATATAAAAAATATACAAACAAACTATAAGCCCTGGGCTACCTCCAAATATCATCCACCTCCAAATATATAAAAAATATACAAACAAACTATAAGCCCTGGGCTACCCTATAAAGACTTTACACGTTTCCCATGTTTCATCTCTGCGAGACTTATATAAATAATTAATTTTTATAAATTAATTTTTTTATTGTGCTTCTCTTCGTTCTAATCACAGATATTTTAAACATTTTTTTACTGTGCAAGGGCATTCACTAACACCGTTATAAGTCGAAAAGTAGTAAGTATCAAATGAGAGGAATAGAAACCGCCACTTTGCAATTGACAAAAATAGACGGTGACTAGTTCTCTTCTTCTCCTTCCTTGGTGCTTAATGCTTGTAATTATTATGCAGCAAATGGCGTCTTTTTTACAATTGATATGTGCTATTTTATATATATTACGTTTGTATATTTTAGAAGCATTTCATAAAAAAAAGGTTTATCAATAATAAATTTTCCGCATTAGTTGTGAAATCGGTTACATAAACCATTATCTAATTTATTTGATCGCAAAGTTTGTTTCTACATCCTTTCAGTACAAGAAATACACTTTTTAAATGTTTATTCATTTTGTGATTTAACCATATAATTTTACTTCTATATATGTTTGTTTATATATTACGCATATTATAAAATTATGCTGGAATGTAAGAATTCTAAGCTATCTCATTAGTAATCCCCCCTTACATTTTCTACACATATGGGTCCAGTTCTCGCTGCCTTTCGAAAATCTCAAACAGTAGGTACAGTATTTTTATAGCAAATCTCAACTCTAGAATCTTTAATATTCACTTGTGAACTACAAATATAAATACAATTCCAGCTTTACGTAATGTGAATTAAATTGATAATTAACCTTTCCCTGAAGTCATTACAAAAATATTTTTAAAAATAAGGAAAAATGTTGTTTCTGTTTCATCACCGCAATCTATCACAAAGGTTCACACTAAGCGTTATAGTCTGCTTATTCATTAAATCCGTTCTGCATTTTGGGACATGAAATAGCGCGTGACCTCGATTTCGCAAATAATTATTTGGTACAAACAGGACATAATTATCTATCAGGTTCGGAGCATCAATTATATTTTTAAAATTTTAACCCTCAACATGACTAGGCCCTCCTGTCTGCGCGACAAGTTGCATTCCCTCAGCATTACTACACGGTTCATAGATGTAGGATATTCTCCTGTTCAGCGCATGTATAAGTAGCGCAAGAATTTCTTTTGAATCTCCTCCATCAAGTCAATTGCCACGTAATACATAAATACAGAGACACCCTGCTTTCGACACGGTATTGCAAGCCAATACTCACAATACTACCGCAAAATCAACACTCGCCTTGGGTTTTTGCTTAAAATTTTCTACCCTTTCGAATTCATGTAAAATTATAAAACACACGATGCTTATTATAATAAATATTTTTTGTAAAACTGTCAAAGTTATAGATCTGACGCACTTGTGGTTATAGATTAGGCGGTCTAACCGCATGTAGAGTACTCAGACTCTAAGGAATCGAAAAAATCAACACTCACAACAACACATCAGTCCTGATGATGAACCCTGCAATGGGATCCGAAAGGACGGCTAGAAAAGTCGTAAAAACTAGGCATAATATCACAGAAAACACAAACCAGAAGATTCTGAACTAAGAACATCTTTAAGATTCTGAACCTAAGAACATTCTTGATGATGATGACAATGACCTCTAATATATTTTGTTTCTAGATGTTGTAAAGTATTTATTCCCTCAGTTCCCGGTTCAGTTGTTAAAAGCCTTCTTCTCGTAGAATTATTAGAGTGTTTACTCTGAATACTAGTTTTAAAGCCTATTAACGCATTCAATTACAATTGTTTTTACTCCCTTTATATTAACTCGTGGCGTCTACTTGTCTGACGAAAAAACTTTGGATCGATTTTTAACTTTTTCCATGATCCAATCGAGCTGAAACTTTGCTAGTAGACTCGTGGCGACGATCAAGAAGATCTATCAAATTTTCGTTAAAAAAAATTTTAAAAAAATTTGTGTGTGTATAGTATTATTTTGGATTTTTCAAATTTTTAATGATTTTTTCATACAATTCAGTAAGTTGTATGGAGATTCCGACACATATGGTAGACACGAAACCCAAAAATGAGAAAGGGAGTATTGTAAAAACTTGTTTATGGGTTACTTTTTGTTGGATTTCTATGCTATCAAGCCCGGAAAGATTCGTCTTGTGAAACAAAATTCGCCTTACTTTATAATCTAATACGCTGGTCGGGGGCATGCCGCACCGAGGAGAGAGTACACACGTAGGTAGATCATCAGAGATTGACCTCGGGAGCACCAACCCACTCCCCCCGTCTGAGAGAACAATTACACTCCTGCGAGGCACGTGTGGCGAACCACGATGCGCCGTCGAGGGACCACCCGTGATGCACAGGACTGCCAGCTTGTCAAGCAGCCTTATTTGACACAAAGAAATAGATTTTTTTTTTTTTTTTTTTTTTGATTTATTTATTATTTATTTTTTTTTAGCCGATAATTTAAAATATACTAAATTAATTAAATTGATTATTAAGTTTCTACGGGTTAGTATTTTTATGACATGTGTTACAGCTGATGCGATTGTAAGGACATTTCAAACAGGGGACTTAACCACGTACAAAAAGATCTGACTTTAAACAAGTACAAGACACCTTTGACACGAACTGTATTCTATACAACTTAAAAATTGGATAATAAGTCGTTTGTACGTGGTATATCCACTGTTTGATAATGGCCTTACAAGCCGAAACAGCTGTAACACATAAAAATACTTAACCCGTAGAACTTAATAATAATATTTATTAAAATTTAATTTATTTTAAATTTCGCTAAAAATAAATATGGAGTTCTACAAATTAAACACAAAAACCATAAATAAATAGATGGTAATGTTTATTTTATCATAGCTCTAATAAATATGAATTTTATTATTTATTAAATTTAATATTTCATACATACACAATCAATTATTTTTTTAAATTAATTCTTCATGTAAATAATTTTCAGGAAGGAATTCTGGTAATTTTTCACTTAGGCCAAGCCTATTCTAGAGAATCCAGGTATTCATATTTTTTAATGATGGTAAAAGGGAGGACTGGGAAAGTGATGGTATTTTCTTCTTACTTATTTTATTGGGAAAGTAATAGTATTGATTCCTTTGTTGTTTAACGTTCTTCCCAAAAATATTAAGAGTGGCAATATTCAGTCACTATGAAAAAAATGGTTAAGTGTATTATGCTGAATGATAGAAGTGATATTCAAATACCTTTGATATCCATTCTATCATAGTCAGTGTGGATACTCTACTTTTACCATTTCTACACAATACTATTCGTGAAGACATTATTGTCACCTGCATTTGCACAAATATCCAACTGCCAAAAACAGGTCATGATTAATTTATTGCTTATTAAGCTGTATTTTTTAATCATTATTTAATATACATGAACATTCATATAATTTTTTATAAATATTATTTATAATTTTGCTATTGCTTTGGTATTCAATAATATGTACATTTTGTTACTATCCATACATATTATATTCTTTTTACTATTCAAATTTTATATTTATATCCTCAATTAATTGATTAATTTTATAGTTATGTAGTAGGTACCTATTTTGTTTTATATTTAGGTATATTATTTTGTTCTCACTATATTGCCAGCTGCTCATCTCGGCACAGGTTTTTCCAAGTGAGATGAGTGGCTTCTTTTCCTACATGTATCAAAATGAAAATAAAAAATATATATAAATATATAAAAAAAATTGCTTTGAATTGGAATTTAAAATGTAAAGTTTGGGTGCTAGGTAAAGCATACACAGTGAATACATATTTATACAGGGTTATTGAAAAAACATTAAAAAGCTCGCCTGCCTTGATTACGACTCGAAAATGTTCATGCTATTATGACCAAATATCAATAGTTATGGATATATGCGACATCAAAATTTGCATTTTTTTTCAATATTTCTGACTCATTTTTTTACAAAACGTTAGACTATTATTACAGTAACTTATATCGAATACGGAAAATTAATTTACTTTAATACTAGTCAAAAAAAAATAATCAAAACCTTCGAATTCCAATTGGAAAACATTCCAAGTGGAAATTTTTCAGAGTTTTTATCATTATTTTTTCAGACACATTTATATTTTGTCAGAGTCATAAAGAATAACGGTGCAAAATTTAAAATCAATGGCAATCAAACATCTCATTCAAGGTTAAAGCATCACCCTCTTCTGTACTCATGTACAACTCTTGTCCCATTCACATTTTTACATCTTCACATGAATCTCGTCGATTGTTGAGGCTTTTAACAGGACCGTCTTCCAATACCTGGGCTTTCGCGGTTGTCATCTATGTGCAATCAGCGCTCTATTTCATTTGAAATCAACGCGCACATCCAATTTGTTTCTTATTATTCTTTCCTCATTCATTTGTTTAACATCAAACAAACCAGCAAAACACTACTTTATTTTTTGCGAATTTATTCAATTTTTTACTATAATATAAGCGATTTAGTGGATTTTAATTACACTGCATTCAGTCTCCTTTCTTTCTTCACTTCCATACGTCAGTAATGGTACCAGAACTCCATTGTGTACGTACCGCTAGTTTTGACAGAACTCTGTAACTAGACCCAATCCACTTTAATCTCAAAAACTTCTCGTGAAATTGCTCGGAGGTCGGAAAAAAATCTATTCTCATTCTAAGCAATCCAAAATAAATAAATTACGCGGCATGATGTAACGAAGCCTCTTGCTTCGCCATTAAATTATTTTATCCCCGCCCTCCCCGTCCCGCAACCCTTAACCGCAAGGTCACCCCACCCCGCGGGAACTCCAACAGAACACTTCACGGAAAACCATTGCAAAGTATTTTTATTTTTCCAACCCTTACATAATTAAACGGTTTCCCCTAGTGAGCCAAAAAGTTGGCGGATATTTTATCAAGGCTGTTGATCGGGTGGATTTTGGTGGGTGAAGGACAATTATGAGAGCCTCCAAATTAACAATGGAAAATAGAGGATGTCATAAGGGTAAAGTACTTGTAAAAAAATGAGTTAGTTTTATAAACAAGGCGTACTATCCACTACCTTTTTAGCATTTGCTTAACGCAAAAACTTTGGATCGATTTTTAACCCCTTTTCCGTGATCCAATGGAGCTGAAACTTTGCAAGCAGACTCGTGGCGACAATCAAGAAGATCTATCAAATTTTCGTTAAAAAAATAATAATTATAGTATAATTTTGGATTTTTCAAATTTTTAATGGTTTTTTCATAAAACTCAGTAAGGTGTATGGAGATTCGGACGCACCTGATTATAGTATAATTTTGGATTTTCAGAATTTTTTTTATTACTCCCTTTCGTAGCTTCACCCGACCGAAGCCCAACGCGTAGGTTAAGCGCCAAACCAGTTTCCACTAGTAAATGAGAAAGGGAGTGTAATAAAAACTTCGTTTTTATGGGTTAGTTTTTATTTTATATAATAATCAATGTAACCAGAATGACTACTTTAAAAATGGATACATTTATAAATACATATAAATAATGTTTATTTTAAGAATGGAAAAGCGAGCAGCCGTGTAAGTATATCTGACCTCTATGGCCGACGTTTCGGATCCTATTGCAGGGTCCATCATCATATGATGGACCCTGCAATGGTTCTGAACTGCCGTGAAGACCTGAGAATATCTACAAAGTTCAGCAAAAACAGGTCAACAAATTCTTCAATGCAATTAATTGTTATGAATTGGATAACAATTAACATGAACATCAAAAATTTAAGAACGAGGTTTGCGGTTGTTATGACTAAAAGAATTATCATAAATAAAGCTTTTTGGTGTAGTAATTCTAATCCTCGCCCAGTGATCCTGTGGTTGGTGGTTCGAGCCCCATTCCAGGACACCATCCAGTTAGTCATATATTCATAGCACAAGCGTCAGCTTATTTTGAAAATACTAAGAATATTGATGCGACAAGTATCTCTATTTTAAAAAATATATATTAATTTACATAATGTGTTCTAGATTATAATGTCAGAAAACTATATATTGTGTAGATGTGACTTTTTAAACTACATACATAAATATGGTATGGTATCTTCAATAATATCTGAATCAGTGTTAGGGTTTGCACAATCAATAATTATCCTAATTTCGAATGTCTGCTGGAATTAGGCTGGAATTACAATAATAACAAAAATAAATTATGACAAGCCGCCAATGAGGCCCGGGCGCCCGAGTGTGACACGTCAATCAGTACGTGGCTCACTTTGCACTCTAGGGTCATAATTAATTATTAATACGTCCCGTGATTTTTCACAGGTTTGTGTATACATTATATATATATATACGACATTTTCTTGTGATGGAAGAAAAGTAACCAACATTAGAAGTAAAATATTATTTATACGTTTTCAAAAAAGATTAAAAAAAACTTTCAGTACATATTCACACGCAAACCACAAATTAAAAATATTTTTTAGATTTTTGGAATTTCCAATTATGATCTCTAAATATAAAAAATATAATATGATGATGAAATTGTGAAACAAATCTTGGAAATAAAATTCTAGAAATGATCGCCGTATAACCAATGGAAAATGAAAACATTTCATGGATTGAGGACTGTAAATGGATTGACGTCACACAAGAACTGAATAGTCCATAATTAATCACCGACACATTTCACATTCAACTATTTCCCCTACTGCCAATATTTAGGCAGTATCAATGAATATCTAGGCGAATACGTATAACTACAAGGGTTGTTCTGAATATTCGTATTTTTATAATTAATAAAAATGATCTTTGTTTTCACCACTTATGTATATAATAATATAAACATCTTTCAGAGCCCATACCCCTTCGTCAGGATACAATGTAAACTGGCAAATTAAAAATCAAAAAATGTATAGTCAATCAAAATATAATTTTTATATTTTGGTTGTCTATATATATATACATCAATTTTGAATTTTAATTTCTTAGTACACATTGTATCCTGACGAAGGGGTCATGGGCTCTGAAACATGTTGATATTTTCAACACATAAGTGGTGAAAACAAAGTTCATTTTTATTAATTATATTAATAACTAGCTATTTGTACCCGGAGTTGCACGGGTCAAGGATTAAGTTGAAAATAAATTTGTGGGAGAAACAAAGGTTAGATTCGAACGGTTTAGATTTGCCTCGAAAATATAACAGGGGGAGAGGAAGGGGTTTCAATAGGGGAGAAATGTCCCTTATGTTACCCGCCGGGTCCTAAGGAATAAGTTTCCAAATTTTGAGTCCGATCGGTCAAACGGTACAGATTTGCATCGAAAATATGTCAGGGGGAAGGGAAAGGGTAAAAAAATAGGGGGGAAATATTGCCTATGTTACCCGCCGAATCCTAAAGAATAGTTTCCAAATTTTGAGTCCGATCGGTCGAACGGTACAGATTTGCGTCGAAAATATATCATGGGGAGGGAAAGGGGTAAAAGAATAGGGGGGAAATGTCGCTTATGTTACCCGCCGGGTCCTAAAGCATATGTATGCAAAATTTGAATCGACAAACGGTGTAGATTTGTAGAGAGAACAGGCAGACAGAAGACATTGATTTTTATAGGTATAGAAGATGTCACCACAAAATTATTTTGTTCTTTTTGAAGAAATTCGTATTTTTATTTGTTTCGGAGAATATTCGTCGAATTTGATGTGAATACTACATATTTGGGGTATTAAAGCAAAGGCAGCAGTATCGAAAAAAAATGTAATGCAGTCATCGAGGATTATTAATTTTTAATGCAATGAATTCGAGATTTTATAGGAAACATAGCCTATAAATTTATAGGAAACATGATTTTGGGAGGGATAGATATATAAAATCTAGAATTCCGCCTATTTTATATTACTGCATTCAAAACATTTTTTGTATATTGCTGCCTTTGCTTTTATATCCCACATATATGAATATTTAAATCAATAAGCAACTGGCTGGAAAAAAAATAAAAATGAAAAAAGACACCATTAATTGATTTGTCAATGATATTCGTGGAGTAACATTTTAATTATAATATAAACTTTAACTAAATTTGTATAACACAAAATCACAAATAGTTACTTTTGGTTTACTGCTAGTTTCTGCAAGAGCAGCACAAAGTTGGTGAGACGTTCTGTTCTCCATGGAACTAGTAGTGAACAATAATAACTCCAAATAATCGATTAGGTACGTGTTATACAAAATTAGTTAATGAATATATTTTAATGATAAAAGATCCTTAATGAATTTTAACAAAATGTCTATTTCTCCAAAGCAAAATTAGCATATTCAGTCTAAGGACATCACCATTTCTTTGTCAATATATTTTGTAATTTAAAATAAAAAAATTTTCTCGTGTTCGTGTTTATTTTTTTTTATTAATAATACACGCCCTAAATTAGACTTTTACTAAATTATGAAACACAAAGTGATCAAATAACATATCTACGTAAGTACGTAAGAAGAAAATTTATAAAAAAGAAAAAATATCATTAAAATAAATCATAGACGAAGTAGAAGATAAATAGATTTGCTTTTTATGTTTATGAGCTTTAAATATACTAACAGAGCTATACTGATTACCTAGGCGGTGCAATCTGTAATGTATAGCTGGATTGATACAGTTACAGCAATTTTTAATCATTTATAATAACTCATGGGAGTCGAACATACTTTTAATAATTTTATACAGCGACATTATATTACCTACGAAGAAATGTTTAATTTATAATTTATGAATCTTGAAAAAATATGTTGAATTTCGATGCTCAGTGAATGATTTTTCAATACTAAATAAATTTTATGATAAACAGAAACTATAATACGTCTTTTTAATCTAGGTACCTAAATTTCATATCTAGGTACCTAAATATAAAATCAGTTTCGTCGTTTACTTTAAAAAACACACATTTTAAGAAAATGTGTCGATCCAAAAATAAAAATCTCTAATGTTCTTAAATGTTCTCAGGATTTTGAACCTTATTGCGGGATCCATCATCAGGGCTAATGTTTAGTTGAATATTAATCAGCGAAATGTCAATCAAAAAGGTCCCATACACAAGGCAGAATATCCCGAAAGCACTAAAAATAAGATTTTAATTTGTTATTTTTTATTTTTATGTTAAAGTGCATGGTAGAGAGAGTTTTAAATTCGTATTCGCGAATACTGATATGCACAATTATTTGATTTTTTTACTAAATGCGTGGGCTTGTTAGGGTTAAGTTGTGCTGAGTTTTCTCTGGCTCTTCGTTTTTCGTCAGATTGCGTGGTCGTAAGTGTACCACATACGTAAAGTATTTTGTGCGATGTTTGATGGGTTTGGTAACAAAATATCGGAATTTTTTCCACAAACTGATACAATTTTCACGGCATAATGATCAGCATTACTAATAAAAAATGACATTTAGGTTATCATTATTTCAGCTTTGACGACGTCGACCTTCATCAGATGGCAGATAGATGGCGTTGATCTAAGTATCGAAAAATATTATCTATAGGTTGTCGTTCAGGTATTCTCAAAACAAATAATCAATATTATTCCTAAACATAGTGTGGTATAATCCCTTCCTGAGTATGATACGGTTTCTTTGTAATAAGGAAGAAATTGAATACCCGATCTTGTTCAGTAATTATCACTTTTATTCATAAACAATACCTCTACGTGCGACCGTCAGTGCCCGAAAGGCGTCGCCCGTTTCCCCCGCTTCCTACCGCATGCTTTCATCTCTTTCACACTATCACTACGCACTCCTCATACACCACTCTACCACACATAGCTAGGTTTCCGATTTTTTTTTGTAAATACGTGAGAGTAAAGGGATATTTTATAGAACTATGTGTACCGTAAAGTCAGAAATTTTCTTGGTACAGTAGTACATAAAAATATTATTTTTCTTAATGATTTCCAATAATACTCGATGTGGAGTTTACAGCTTTTAATTATATAATATAGATACTATGCCGCGCGAACCGTGTTACGCGGTGCAGTGGTTCAAATCAGTCTGCTTTCACGCCGACCCAGCCGGCTTTGCGTGCTCTTTCTCGCTCCCTCTCTAGTTCGCTCTCTTTCATGCTTTCCACAGACACTACAATAATATTACAAGATAATGTTTATTTCAATACAATAAGTTATGGCTCCGCAAATTTGTTAGTTTTACAAAAATGTATTATTTAAAATGAATTCATTTTTTCTCAATTACGTATGTTATGGTTGCGCTTGATATGCCGTCCACTATTACGATTTTTTCCATTACCGGCTTAAAAAAAAAACAAAAGTTATCCTGCCTTTATCGAAAATCAACAATAAAATGGCGAAATGATAGCGTTGTTTCATAACATGTTGTTTGTATACATAAATGGGTTTTAAACATCTGTGAATCTCACTGTACGCCCCTGATAATTAGTATACTTAGAGCAAATCTTTCTTAAAAAGAGAAAACATTTCAGGCATATCTGACTCTTTGTCGCACTTGAGAGTGGTAATTCTCTTCATTATGTATAATTATATATTATATATGCTAATTATGCTTATATATGCTAATTTCACATATTTTCCTATTATTTTCGGGCAAATAGTACGAATACAGCTCATTGAACATACTTTTACTACATCAATATTGGCAGCATTAACTAACTCTATACTTAGTTCATGCCACTGTCACATGCATTCATTTTAACTTTAGTCAGTTGATAAACGATTTTTTTGTGGTTTATGTCTAGACAGAATTTTAGAGCCATTTTTATATCTGTAAAACTCCCTCAACAGTGGCAGAAAATATTACAGAGCACCTATATATTATACATAAGAATTTTTTGTTTCCCCAACTTTATAAAATGTTAATATCTTATCATAAAACTTTGGGCATCTCCAACCCTGTCGGCTGAACAAGACTCGAGAAAATCTTCAGCGGTTTGAGTGTGGGATTATTTTAGAAAATATTTCTCACTTACAGACTAACAAGGTTGATTGTTTCGGGTATTCATTTTGCGACAGCTGCGTACTGCCATCTCTTGACTATTTCGAATTTGACAGAGGAGGAAAAAATAGTTAAAAAGTAATATTCACACTACAGTGAATATAAAATTACACCAGCAAAAGTATTATTAACTATTTTAATTTATTTTATTGGATTTGAGTGAATTGCTGGGAAACAGAAAATATAATCATTTCTAGACTCTAGATCCATTAGTTCTAAAAATAAAAGAGCCAAAGAAGACGGGAAATTAGTGTAGCAACATAATCGTACTTTGCAGATAAAATTTGGCGATGATAAGTAAAAACGAAAATAGTCCATCCAAGATAATGAAAAAAAAAATGCCTGTCCGACTGTCGGAAAAATTCTTAAAATGTATATTTTTATTTTTTAATTAATTAAAAAGGGGATGTAGATAATATTGTCCCTAGAATCTAAAATAATTGCACATAATCGGTGATTTTACAACTTTTACACAAAATTGGAAATTACCAGAGGGGTCTGGGATGACCCACTGGATTACGGAAGCATCAAAAAAGCGACATGAACACGAATCTTTCAAAAAATTCATTGCACAGATAAATGCGAATCCATGCGGCGGCGATTCAGTGTGTCCAGCGCACATGTGTATCAGCGACAGTAAATCAATAAAGTTCCTACCGAAATGTAAGAAGTGTTCCATTGTAATCAGAATAATAAAAACCAGCAAAACAAAAATTGTAGATACGTACAGAAATTTTTCAAGATAGTTTTTTGCTTGTACCTTTTGGCCATCTCATACGCTCGCCATACGTCACGTGGCACATTCTGCGAACACAAAAATATTCTATTAATCGGGTCATAATTATTCCTTCTCACAAGCAGTTTTGTGATCCTCAATCTAAAGAATCTTTAAATAAAAAAAATATTGATTATTTTATTTGTTTATATCTACTTTTTTGTGAGGTTTTTTTCACCAACAAGTTTCAGAAATTACCATTCCATCATCAGGGTGCTGTATAACTGTCAAAAAATTCGAATGAAATGTCTTTTCTTTCTTGTTCTTCTTTTTTTTTGACAGTTATACAGCACCCTGATGATGGAATGGTAATTTCTGAAACATGTTGGTGAAAAAAAACTCACATAAAAGTAAATATATACAAATATAATAACCAATTTTTTTTAAAATGTCAATCTACAATGTTGCTCAATCAATTGAAAAAAAAATCTTTTAATATATTTCAAGATTTAAAACAAATTTTATCTGCCCAAAAACTGTCTGCTTTAAATATAAAAAATATTAAACCTTCCGTATCTCCGTAGTAACCCTTGATTACCAAGCCCATAATTATGCAAATATTATTATGTAAATATGCGCGATATAAAATTTATATTTTTTATAGCTAATCCTAAAATCACAAATTACTTACGGCAACATGAGTTGGAATTAAACGAACAGATTTATATTTAAAAGTTACCACTTCGGAATTGTTTTCATCCGTTTCATGTACCTACGGTAAAGAGAATTACATACGCCGCTCTTACCGACGGAGCAAATGCTTCTAATTTTATATACCTACACCTACCCATAATAGGATGGATTTGATCTCGTGGTTCGCGCTCCCGCTACGCTATACTTTAGCCTACGAACGTTTAATTCCTATTGGGAGTTAACTACACATTACAATATTAAACTAAAGGTACAGATACACATGCTTATTTAGTGGCATGCTAATGAGCATGCCACTAATAAGCATGCCCTAACAACTGTACACACTTGCTCATTACTAGCATGATTATTAGTGGCATGCTCATAAATAAGCATGCCCAAAGCTAACAATTAAACACACATGCTTATTAGTGGCATGCTCTTGTCATAGAATAGAGACGCTCTTGTTCAAAATGGAAACTTTGCAAACTGAAATAGAAAATTCAAGTGAACCAATAAATCAAAACAGTTCTCGAGTTTCCATCCGCACATTTTTGATTTTAGTTTTTATACTTTTTATTGTAAGATTTGAATCATTCATGCCTTTTAATACAGTTTCATAAACATTATTTCTCGCTACATTATTTTTACACAACGGTGACCGAGTATTCCACAGACATTCGTGATTCCTATAATTCACGAAAAGTAATGTTTTTTCATCTCCCCAACGCGCCATATTTGTTTCATCTGTCGCGGACTGAGAAGATCGCATTGATAATACTAGCCGCGAAACCCGCGAATGACATAAGCATGCTATAATAAGCAAGCCTGTTCACACATGCTCCAAAGATACCCCTTCTCATGGTGAATGACAGTGGCATGCTCATTACTAGCAATGTGCGTACACACATACCACTAATAAGCAAGGTCTAAAGAAGGTGAATACTGCGCATGCTCACGTGCCACTTATAAGCATGTGTATCAGTACCTTAAGATAAAAGCATTTTAGAAAGTAACGGTAAATTGACAATATTGTCACGCATTTGACGAAATGAAACACTATAAACAATTTGAATTGAATCAATCAATGTATATTATAGATGTTTCACAGAGAAGAAACTGTATTTTTATGGGAAAGTAGTAAAAGAGTCTCTTGGGTATACGTAGGACTTACGACCTATCGTACGGCTGGCTTAAGTGATCACTTTACACAATGTAACGTTCGCCATTTCCACCAAGTTGCAAGTTGTATATATGTTTAAATTATGCGCCACGTTTCACATATGAGTTTTAACTATTCTGTGAGACATCTATAATATACATTGATTGATTAATGATGTCCCTGTGAGAAAAATCCAGCACTGTTCTGAAAAAAATTTGAACATACTCAAAATATTCTGAATTTGAATTTATTTCATTCACGTCAAGTTTAAGTCATTAGATACAAGCTTAATTGAAACCTTCTTCGTTGGAGTATTAAGTCATTGGATACAAGCTTGATTGAAACCCTTCTTCGCTCTAATCGTCACTTCATATTCCACTTGTCTGTGAAACATTATATTTTCACCAGTTCTATTGCACTGATTCGCTACTAGAAATTTCCGCACGCAGGTAGGTACTCTGGTACTCTATTCGCTAGGTGACTATCGCCCGCTCGCTACATCTATGAGGTTTCCGAATGACTGTTTCCACGCGGTTCCGTCGCCAGTAATGGGATGTCATTTCTCAAATTTTCTTGTATAGTAGCATGCAATCATGTTAAAATCAATGAACATAAAATTTTCATTACATATTTATATTTTGTAATGTCATATGTCTAATGTCACTATGATCATATATCACGTAGGGTCTATAATGACCCATTGACGGTCTCTTTATTAAAAAATTAATATAATGTAGAATGTTTTGACACAGCCTAACATATGGCGTGACGTGTATGGACATATTAACCAATCCACTATCTCGAATCTCCCAATTCTAGAACAAATCTGACTAAGGAATTTATCTATAAAAGGAATCACGCAACGGGAATCAGTCAATTCAGTTCGTGACGATAACAAGGCGACATTTTCGAGATAAAACCAGTGCGACCAGTGATTCGTGACGGTGATATTACAACACGCGATTCTACTAACAGAGTGAGCCCAGTGCGACCAGATGTGATACCAGCGAAATCAGAATAAATTTCTACGAACGAACATTTAACGGAATTTAGCAAAAGTGATCTAAGCTATAGAAGTAGCGTTAACCAGTTCAATAATAAGTGTGTGAAATATTCTGGAAACATTCATTTACTATAAAACTAAGAACGTTACTATATTTAGCTCGTGTCCAGTGACTTTCTTTGGTAATAAATTAAACTAAATTATTTTCCAGTGTTTTCATTTGCCTTCCAAAGCTGCGACCCATGATAAATTTAAAATCTCTAACTTATACTCGTATACTACGCTAGTTAAATATTTGATAATTATTGCTTTGAAAAAAGTAAAAAGAAAATGTCTCAAATATCTTATATAGTTCTAAAATTAAACATACATGACAAGGACGACGAGAAAATAAATTATTAAACCTTTTACTCGAGCGATACACTTACACTAGGATGAAAATAAAATATAAATTTCCCGGAGAGTCGCTAAAATAAAATTTCAAAAAATAATTCCACTTAAATTAGGCACCCTTCAAACGGGGAGGTCTTCTCGTCACTCGGAAAAATCGGAACATTTTTAAAGGTCATTTTCGATTGATAAGATCTCACCCCTTCAGAACGAGAGAGAGGCAAATATAAATATGTATTGTGTCCTTCATAACCTTATTTCGAGGTTACCAATAACAACGCCAGGTAAGCCGTGACGTAGCTTCCCAGATACGTCACGCCTCTACGTCATAGCTCTGTGACGTAAAATGCGTAGAGTGCGACGTGGAGGCTAATATTTAAACTTTTTTTGCAGGCGGGTGCGTCGACAGCTTTCGTTCCAAATTTCTAACAATTTTTTCTGTTCTATATTTCCACCTTATTTCTTAATAATGTAACGAAATGGTAAGCAGACGGAAGGCGCACTGCCTGAATCCCTTGTAAAATGTCACTTTGGAACAAAAATTTGGAAAAATCTAGAACGGCCTACACTACTCTAGGATTAATATTCGGGAGACGCGTAGAATAGCCTAGAAGCGAGGGGAATTTTCTCTTAACTAGAAAGGAAAATAATCTTCAAGAGAATTCGAAAGACGAGCGTATCGCGTATACAAAACAGCACCGCACTGTCCAATTGAGTTTGTTTTGACATTTCTATCGTTGCGAAATAAGCCGCGGACAGCGACCGGTGTAGCCAGTCGTGGAATTTTGAAGCGATCGATATTAAGCGAAATAATCGAGCGAAGTATCTAAGTGGCGAAATAAATAAATGCGACTACTACGTTCGAGAATTGGATAGAATGCTACAGCAAATGATAAATAATGTGATTCCAGTGTTAATAAAGTATTCATAGACGACTGATAAGCGGCGAAATAGTGTGAGTTTAGGAATAGTGTATTAATTTAATTCGTGTTAAGTCAGATACTGTTAAATGGTCCAGTTAGGTGCCCCAACAACCATCCAGCTTGCGTGCGAAGATGTGTGAATGTAGATGAAGCAAGAATTGTGTGTCAGCACAGAAGAGCGTAGTTCTTCTTCTTTTCTGCCTATCGCTACTAGAAAACTATGTGATTGTAAGTTACTTAGTTACTACAGGTCATGAGAGACATTCAATGCCCTCATAACATAACACAGATCAGATCAATCCCTCATTTTCCAAATAATTCATAACCTTACTGATTCTCCTGAAATCACCAGCTTGCTATCTTTCCACGTCCAACTCCGACCTAGCGGACAGAAGTACCTCTTTTCCCTTCCAACTTATCATACCAATAATAGTAAATCCTTTCCCATCCCATGCTCAGATTATAAAAAACCTTTTGAATTTTAATTGAAATTTTAATATTAAATATGAAGAGTATCGTCGTATGGTGAGGCAGATACTAGAAACTCGTCCCCCTCCCTGACAATGTGAATTACCCATATACATTACAAACCCTTTTATGATTGTGATAAGGTTAAATTAGGAACAATCACTTAAATGAAACTGTAAAATTGTTTGATCTGTCATTCATATCAAATTGACATGTCTATTATTATTATTTCTGTATCATTCTTTAATTGTGGGGAAACTATTTTTTTCTGTATATTGTCGTACCAAGCAATTATGTCTCCCTGTTGGATGACCGAATAAAAAAATAAAATATACCTCAGAGGTTTCCAACAGTAGTCATTCTGTCATTTGTATATTTTTTTATTTATACGTATTTATTATTCCAGTGTGTGCAGTTCCGAAAATTCCATATAAGTAAGTGAATTATAATACAAGCGATACATATGATATAAAAATATATGGTATATAGACAAAAATTATTAAAGCCAGTACAAATGATATATAAAAAGATACAAAATAGCTTTTCTTCTTCCGCAATCTACTTTTATCATTGAAGTAGTTTGATCGAGATTTTTTCAAATCGGACGTCATTTACGCGGATTTTGGTTTTTCTAGAATAAAATATTTTATAAGTATACGTTATGTATTAAGAAAAGATTACTTAATAATCCTTAGAAAAATGTACTACACTATTAAGAATTCAGTCGATTTAATTTGTCACCATATTTTATTACAGTTTATTGCAATATTTATTTAATGATTTTTCTATACTTTTTGTTCCGTTTAATTTTTTAGTCTGTCTGGTAGTTTTTTTAATAATTTTGGAATTAATTAGGTACTGTATGGTCCGGTCTACGTAAAAATTATTGGTTGTTTTATTTTTAGTGTTTCATTATTATTTGTCGTGTCATATATCTGTGTTGTATTTGTGTTTTTAATCTTATCGTATTTATCGTGTCGTATATTGTGTTGTATTCGTATTTTAAATCCTACCCATCAGTTTGTAATGATATTAATTTTGTGTCGGTAAGTTTCAAATAATTATTCATAATTGTGGAGGTTTTACTTTATCTAAATATGCTTTAAACATTAGTCTGCAACTGTTAGCCATGGTTTTTAATTAATTTACCACGCTATAGTAGAAAACAATATGTGTCTTGGAATACAGTCCTTTAAATAAAGAATTTACCCAATCAGATGACCGATGGTCACCCTCCGCTTATTTTTTAGCAAAAGCTCCCATATCGGTCCTTCTCATTTGCTCCCAGGTTGGCATTCTTTTTTCTACAAGAATCCATGGAGTGTTGCGTAATGATAATAATGCAATGCATCTTAGTTAAGGCGGTCGTCCAGCAGATTGAGCAAATTTCACGATTTTTTCTCATATTTTCTCTTGCGTTTTTCATCAAATTTTTGAGAGGAAATATCTCATTTTAAAATTTATTCATCAGGTTACATATTTTTTAAATACGGATATCTTATTAAAATAACACAAACTAAATTAAATAATTGTATAATAAATTACAAAACCTTCGATGTTTTAAAAATGAAGAAAATTGCTTTTTGAAAATTTGTGGGCCTTTTATGACTGAATGGCCTCGTGAGATGTATTTTTTATTCAACAATATTACAAAGTAAACAATTATCTTAAATTTATTACAATTATTGCAAAATGTGTTAGTTTGTTTACTTGCAATTTATGTTTTAAAGACACTGTTTTTTAAAAATATTTTATTTTTTGTGTTTTTTTTTCAACTCTTTATACATGGTTTACAACTTTTTTACTTCAATAGTCCATTCAATGCTATTTTTTTTATTTATGGAGTTCTAAAAAATGTGGACTATATAAAGTTTGTGGGAAACAAAAATTGTCTTATCTTAAGTTTTGCACTGAATCATACCACGCCGCGCCGTCCACTTCAGTATCATTTCTTATCCCAAATCGGAACAGCAGACAGTCACCAACTTTTCATCTCCTTCCTTGCAAGACTAACTTTAAAACTGATTCATCTACACATCCACAAACTCGTAAAACTTAAATTACAACCAGATTGACATTTTTGATTCGACAAAAATTAATTTCACTACCGCACACAAACTAGTTCACTCAATTTATGTTCCCAATCCTTTTTTCTCTTATCCTTCGTTCCTTTATCCTAATCCTACGTCAAAATATTTTGAATCCAAAAATTACTCATATTGTCACACTTTGCTAATCATTAACGATCAATCATCAGAGAAAAGTGTATAATTGGCATATTTTACTATTTTTAATCTTAATTACGTTTATTTTAAGATTTTCTGTTAACTTTCCCTTAAAAAAATAATGTTAAATGGTGTAACGTGGCACAAACATGCATTTTTGTTTATATCAGCATTTTTTTTTTGGGTTTATATTAGTATTTACTTTGATATTAAGGTTAATCTCCTTTATTAATGCGTAAAGCAGAGATGTCTCGATGGCAGGCGTGCTCACATAAGGTGATACATTTAGATATATTGAATGCAACTAAGATTTTTCGGATCGGGACAGGAAATATACAAGTACAGCGTGTAATAAACATTGGCACACAACGTAAACATATACAACTTTAGAAACCATACAAAGAATGCTAACGGACTTAAATAGAGTTTTAGAATCAAATTACACCATCAAATATATATATAGTGTAAAAAACGCTTATTAGGCCAGTGCTCACGTACGCAGCTGAGACGTGGGTAATTAAGAGGAATGAGCGAGCACTGGACGTTTTTGAAAGGAAAATTTTGAGGCGTATCTTCGGACCGGTTCTAGAAAATGGACTTTGGCGCAGATATTACAACAATGAGCTCTATACTCTATTTAAGGAGCTAAACGTTACAAAATTTATAAAACTGGGAAGTCTTCGATGGCTGGGTCATGTGGAGAGAATGTTCGAGCATCAAGCACCCTGAACCCTCCTGAACTCTCCTGAACACCCTGAACCCTCCTGAACTCAAGGCCAATAGGGCGAAGGAGCTTAGGAAGGCCAAAATTAAGATGGAGTGACAACGTCCTCAAAGACATCTCTGCCTTAGAGCTTCGGAACTTCGAAGCTGGCACTAAACCGAGATGAGTGAAGGAAGATGTAGTGATTGTAGTGCCAAGAGTGATGATGATGATCACACCATCAAAATACCGAGGAGCAGTGATGTCACATGTCCATTCTTACATACATTCAGGGGTAAAAAAGTAACCCATAAAAAACAAGTTTTTATTACACTCCCTTTCTTTCTAAAATATAACAACAATTAAAGACGAATTAAAACATATAACATAACACTAAACTTACAATAATTTAATATATTTCTAAAATGTCAGATGTTTTGAGACACTTCATGCTTTGAAGATTAAATGCTAAAACATTTGTCGGTCAATTTAGATTTTCGAAATTCGTAGTGAAATACCTATTATGTATACCGACGGAGTAATTCAAATTCCTAAAATATTCCGCGACATTATCGGGCCGCCGTCGCAGTAGTAATCAAACTTTTGTAATGATTCCAATTTGAAAAAACCATTTAAATTTCTAAAAATCCAAATTATACTATAATTATAACTTTTTTTTAACGAAAATTTAATAGATCTTTTTGATCGTCGCCGTGAGTCTACTTGCAAAGTCTCAGCTCGATTTGATCACGGGAAAAGGGTTAAAAATCGATTCAAAGTTTTTTCGACGACAAGCCGGCAAGCAAGCAGACGCCACGAGTTAATATAAAGGGAGTAAAAAAACATGTCAGATGCAAGATCAAGACCGTCACGACCAGCCTCTTTCGATATGCCTATTGGTCCGGCCTACGGGATTTTCTTCCAGGAAAGCTCCCGATGTCAGCCGTCAGACGAGTGGGCGTCTGGTTGCCGTGACGCGCCGGCGCTGGTTCGGGATAACACTCAACAGTTGGAGGTTCTATTTT
Organism: Agrypnia vestita; assembly: GCA_016648135.1. NCBI lineage: Eukaryota > Metazoa > Arthropoda > Insecta > Trichoptera > Phryganeidae > Agrypnia > Agrypnia vestita. The sequence continues at coordinate 43,567 of JADDOH010007861.1, read as the reverse complement.
TAAGGTTTTATGTTGTATTACGTACTACCAGATCCGTGAAAGTGATTGACGGAAGGCGCTTCTTGGAAACTCTAGAAAAATAGTAAATAAAAATAAATCTCATTATTTTTTGGAAGCTTCTATGAACTCGCTTTTTCAGATCTTCGAATAATTTAATGTAGATTATACAGGGTTATTTATAAAACATTAATAACCTCCCAGGACTTTACTCCTGCCTTGATTATGAGCCGAAAATATTTAAACTATTATGACCTAATATCAACAGTTATGGAGATATGCGACATCAAAGTTTGCATATTTTTTCAATATTTCTGACTTACTTTTTGTAAAACGTTGGACTATCATTACAGTAACTAATATGAATTACGAAAAATTCATTCGTTTCAATACAAGTCAAATAAAATAATGAAAACCCTGAAAAATTTCAATTGGAATTCGAAGGTTTTTATTTTTTCATTTGATTTGTATTAAAGGGAATGAATTCTTCATACTCCATGTAAGTTACTGAAATAATATTCCAACGTTTTACAAAAAATTAGTCAGAAATATTGAAAAAAATGCAAACTTTGATGTCGCATATCTCTTTAACTATTGATGTTAGGTCATAATAGCTTGAACAACTTGAACTCATTATCAAGGCAGGAGTATAGTCCTGCGAGGATATTAATGTTTTCCAAATAACCCTGTGTATTAGACCAGGTTAATTAGAGTTCTAAGCCGATTAAAATTGAAACCGATTAACCGGTTTTTCAGTCACTAAATAAAAGAAAAACGACTTTTTAAACTCGGTTAACCGGTTTATATAATGAGTAGGTAGGTACATATTATTTTTTCTCTAAAATTATAAATAACGTACATAATCCATTAATACGTATATTCCAAAGCCAGCAAACAGTGATAAGATTTTCAGAAAAAGAGTTTCTTTAGGTCATTTTTCTTTTATGAAAGCCTCGACCAATACCTCTTAAGTAGTCAGTTAAAGTTGAGGTTAATATTAAAATAATCAATATTCTACGCCTGGTCAGACACCTTTTCTATTATGTTGGGGATAAGAAATAAGGAATAAAAAAATACGTTCATAATTTTTATGTATCTTATAACGTTTTTTTCAAATTATTCAAAAATTTTAATATATATCGCACGTAACATATTTTTTTATTTGTTATTTTTCTTCATTACTAAAATGTAATCACTATTACATTTTTTAAATATTGCCAATAATGTCCCACTAAATGAAATCTGTTCTGGGGCAGGATAATTTCTCTATTTAATAATTTTCTTATTTTAGGTTAAATCACAATTATACAATTTAAGAAAATAAGTTAAAATAAAAAAAATATATAAAAGATTGTTTTAGAAACAAGAATTAAGATGTAGATAAAATAACTAATTAGTTAAAAGGATAGGTAGATTAAAAAAAATATTTTATAAAAGACGCGTCAAAAATGATGTTAAATTTATATGCCGGTTCCTAAAGAATAAGTATTTACACATTTATAGCCGACACCCATAAAATAGCAATAACGACTATTATCAAAATATTTGTACATTTTTTATATTCCCCTGTCGGCAGTTTATGGTACTATTTTAAACCGTGGCGATTGCGGTGGGCGGAACATGAAATGGTTTGCTTCTTTGCCAAGCCCTAGTATGTATTTATAGTATGTTTTTGGTGGTCCACGGAGAGGCGACCGTAGCAAAATAGCAACATGCGTTAAGCGGCCGGTTCGGGTTTGCTGGCCCGAGGTTCAAGCCCCGGCCGTTTAATTCGGTTTTTTTATCCGTGAATTCGTGAAAATGTAATTACGAACGGACAAACAGACAGACGGTCGAACAGGCGGACAGACAACGAAAATATTATGTTTGATTGATGATTAATTAAGTAACAAGAATCAAGGGGTACGAATATAAAAATGCATCTAGATATAATTGTAGTAATTATAAATGTAACGCATATACGAGTATAGTTACCTTATTTCATCTGCATTTTAATCGTTTCCCTAGGGTTGTTGAGACTGGATTTATGTGCACACAATCGATACTTGTGACATTTATGAGCAATATATTTGTTTCAAACATTGTTTTCTGCAATAAAGGCAAATTGTTTGTCCGCTGAAAAATTAAAGTTCTCGTAAAGTTCAGTTGCGTTATCCTACAGACCCGAGCTAGCAATTAAACACTGCAACGACGGGCATTTTAAATATTTTCACTGGATCGTGGCCATGAATGTTAAACTAAACATCGGACATTCGTAATCGTTTTATTAATTTAATCGGAACACCGTTCTTTAATTCACAGTAAATCTCTCACTGGTCACTTGAAAATCTTCTACTTGCATCCGATTCGCTGGTTTGTATCGCTCTGATTACTATGGAACACTTATCACACGTCGGTAGGTACTTTATCGCTAGTCTCACTGAATCACCGCTTTATCTATGCATTCGCCCGAAACATCGCCCGTCAACAATTCTGCTGCGCAGTGGGTACAATGTATATTTATAGAAAATCGTATTCTAGTCGTTTTGCGAAGCTGATATATTGTGCTAAACTTTGTATTAATTCCCATTACACCACAGTGTAAAAGGTGTTGTGTAAAGTGTGCTGTAAAATGTGTGTAAAATCCATGATTACGTCCAATTTTTTTGCTTTTAAAATTTCGTGACAATATTTTAAAAATTACAAAATCAGCAATCAAATATTTTGAATTAAAATTTGTACCTATTACGAATCGAACCCTTAACTAAGGATTGGATAACCAATACAACATTTACTTACGCCACACATTTCTTATTATATTGAGATCATTTTCATCGCTAGACAATCTCCTTTTCCAAAAAAGAAATATTAATGAACCCCGTGAGACTGAGACCACCGGTCTCGCTCGGATTTTTTGAAAAAAAATTGAATGTTGTATATATTATGTTCTAAATCAGTTTCCTTCATATATTCAAATGGACTGTACTAGATACATCTATAATCATTTCCATTACATAGTAGAAATAAATTTTGCAGCTTCATATTTTCGAAATGGAATATTAGGCAATATTTTTTTTAAATGTACAAATGACATTCATTTAATATATACACTTGAATACCTGAAATTTATTATTTTAATTTTTTTACTCCTATTAAATACCAATTTATATTCTTAACAATATTTTTGTATGTATGTTCTGAGAACAGAATTATTGGATTTTGTCTCATAGAAACGAAGCTATTTATATGGGAAACGTGTACGGAAGTCTTTATAGGATAAAGTAATATACTCTTGTATACTTTGTAAGTATTCACACTATGGTTGATAACTGCGTCGCTGGTCATAAAAGGCGAGTGTTGAAGATGACAGAAACTTAAGGAACAGGATATTAATAAAGATGTATGTAATATCACTGCCTATACCCTATTTACCTACCCCTTTGGAAAAATGGCGCAATGATCACTTATTTTACAGTGAGTATTAAAAAACTAACCCATAAAAACCAAGTTTTTATTTTACTCCCTTTCTTTGTAAATTAAGTAATAATTGATTGACTGAAAATGAAACATGTCTAGATAAATATCTATGTAAAATATCTCTTTATTATTTGATTTCTTTCCAAAAAACCGAAGTGTGCTGTCATATGAAACAATTGTCATAAATTTTCGAAATTATAGTTGAAGTACCTATTATACCTACCGACGGAGTAATTTAAATTTCAAATATTCCGTGACGTTATCGGGCCGCCAGCGCCGTTGGTAGTTATCAAACTTTTGTAATGATTCCAATTTTAAAAAACCATTAAAATTTCTAAATATCCAAAATTATACTATAATTATTTTTTTTTTTAACGAAAATTCGATAAATCTTTTAGATCTATCGAGTTTTCTTTTAGATCTATGAAATTTAGATAGATCGTCGCCACGAGTCTGCAAGCAAAGTTTCAGCTTGATTGGATCACGGGAAAAGGGTAAAAATCGATTCAAAGTTTTTTCGTCAAGAAAACAAGCAAGCAGACGCCACGAGTTAAAAGAAAGGAAGTAAAATACAATAATTTGTATTGGCATTTTTTCTATTAACCTCATTTCTTTGACGTCAAAAGAGTGATATACTTTTTGTAACCTTTCAGAAGTATTTGATTAATTATTTATTTATGTCTCGCCCGGGCTCTTGGTGAGACTCGGGCCTTGGGGAATGCGTTTCCATTTTCCGACCCCGGCTTTTATGACTGATGGAAAAGTTTACGTTTTAAAACTATGTGTCGAAAAATATGAAACCACATTATATTGCCGTTTCCATAATAATATCGAGGGTAGAAAGTCAAAAGGGCGTTAGCATTTATTTCGAAATTTACAAGAGAGCAAAAGAATGTCCAATTTCGTCAATGTTTCTTTTAATATTAAACGATTTCCATATTTGTTAATCCAAAACACATATGGAAATTATTTAGTAATGAAAAAAGGACTGACAAATCAGATTGACAAAACATTTTTTGCTCCCCTGTAAAGTTCAAAATAACTACTAACTAATGGCGTGCAGTGAGAACAAGAAGCATGACTTTTCCCAAGCATATATTTTGAAGAGAAACCGAAATAAGAGACATATCTCGTAATATTCCTATCACAATAATTAACATATTATTCAGATTTTAATATTTCATAGTATTTTGCGGGATAAATATTTAATTTAGATTTTTTTCCAAATATATGTTAAAATAAAAATCAATATTTTTTTCGCTGCACGCCGCTCTGATGAAAGGACTAGGATGCTTGGTCATGTTTCACCGACTATGAGTATGAATAAAAAATTGGGTGCTTGTAATTATGTACGCGCGTTAGAAGTAATACTCCCTTGGCATACACATAAAACACATGATGTGTTGTATATTTTGTATTAGAATGTAGCTGGACAGAGTACGCGTGCGCGTAGCTGGACCGAATGTCCTCCAACTGTCTATGAAATTTTATACCATTATCTATGGATAGAGTACGTGGTTTCAAAGATTTTTCGGTAAATTTCGGGATGTTATATATACGAACTGTTGCTCAGATAACCTTTATAGATTTTGAACGGTCCTACAAACACCTGAGAATAAACTTAAAATTATTCAATATTTTATTTATATTTATTTATTTATTTTTTATTTATTAAGAATCCAAATGTACATACATATACATATATATATTTCTTTAACTTGAATTTTTGGAATCGCCACTCAACTAGCCCTTGGGCACGTTTCTGAGTGTCAGTGTAATTTTGTAGCTGTGAAACAGTTATTTTAAATTATATTTCAGATATAAAAAGCAAAATAAGAGATAAAAACATGAAGTAAATAATAAAAATAATAAAAAAAGAGAATAAAAAAATAAAAACAAGAAAATGGATAAGTAAACATCCACATACGATATTATTAATATATATGATTAGCAGGGAATTTGAAATAATATAGTCTATAAAGGTACTAAGCCATTTTGTAGATATAGAACAGATGTATCTCTATACATATATGTTTAGAAGACAAGTAAAGTTAATAAACAATCGTATAAAATTAATTTTTGTAGGTTTATAACAGTTGTATTGTAAAATATATAAATATAAATAAGACATATAAGAAAAGAAATATAATAAAAGGTAATAATATACATAATAACAAATTAAATTACTAAAGGATATAAATCGGTAATAAATAAAAAGAGATAATAATAATAATAAACAACAACAAAAAAATATACAGAAAAAGAAAATATTCGTAAAGGTATAATATGAAAACAAACTCCAAAAGTAATAAAAATTTATTATGCTTATATAATATTATGCTTCACTGCTTAGAAATTATTTTAAGCTGACTTGATATTGAAGATATTAAATTCGTTTTATAAGTCAAGATGTGACACATAAAATGAAATTATTTAAATATAAAATTCAAAAGAATTTAGTTTGAGAGAGTTATCAAACAGAAAATAGTATTAATTCAAATTGTATGTAAAGGTTAGTTATAATGCTTATTACAGTAAATTACCCTTTTAACTTAAATAAATGTTTCTCTAATTTGATAGTAAGCCCATTTTCTCCCTCCCACCCTATCACACACTCCCTCCCACCCTACCACCCTTAGACGGGGCGGGCCTCTTACGTAAGAGTACATTAAAATTTATATCTTTACAAAATGTTTAATTGAATTGAGTTTTTCATGTATTTGAAACTTTTCGTCTACAGCGAGTTTAAGCCCGCTCATAAGTTAATCTTAATTCCAATTAAAATAAAGCAAATTGAATCCCTAAATAATTAAAGGCAATATCGGTCTCTGTGTTACGGCTGAACAAAATTTTCACGTATATTTCTCTGGGATAGTCTTAGTTGTCCCAATTATAATAATTTCGCTGTCTGTCTGTCCGTCCGTCAGCGTCGTCGGTCTGTTTTTTGTACGATTTTTTTTTCTCTCTTCTTTTTATATAAATAAATAAATATTTTCTGGGTTGTGTCTTCTGGGGTATTATGCCATGTTATTACGACCTTTCTGGCCGACGTTTCGGATCCCATTGTAGGGTCCATCATCAGTGCTGATGGTGGACGCTGCAATGCGATCCGAAACGTCAGCCAGAAATGTCGTAATAACACGGCATAATACCCCAGAAGACACAAACCAGAAGATTCTGAGTGGCCGTGAAAACCTAAGAACATTCTTAAATAAATATGTATTCCTTAGGAACCGACATGTAAAAGTACCGTCATTTTTGATGGGTTACAGCTAATATAACATCATATTACGACAAAACAAGAAGCTCTCTCTCTCTCTCTCTCTCTCTCTCTCTCTCACAAGCGGACAGGCGCGGGCCCGACTCCGAACAAACATACACAAGCGAATATAAAATCTAATAAATTATAATTTACTCATCTTCGCGCCACAGAGACAGTGAAGAGGTTAGCGATGTAGTGAGGATGACCACTTTAGCATAAAAATAATTCCGAATGGCGAAAGTTTAGGGCCGATATGGGAGGTATTGCTGATAAAACGGCCCTTGGTATGCGGTGGGTCCCTCTTCGATATTCCAAAGACGGGCGAATACTCTAGCAAATATAATCGTATATAACTGTTCGAGTGTGAAATTAGTTTGAATTAAAGAACATTGCTCCAGTTAAATTTGTTTCCAGTATCCTTCGTTATTAAATAAAAACTTTACTTAATTCAAGTGTTTCATTTTGTCAAAATGTCATACATAACAGTGTCGACGTAGGTTACAGTAACTAGCCTGTAATGATTATCAGGATATTAGATAGCTGTCGCTAAGACAATACTAATATTTTATTTACTTTAGCCAAATTGTATAGTTTTATTTAATATCTAAGCATTTTGTTGTCCCCGTCAACAATGAACAAGGGAAACTGATTTGTTTTATTGAGATGAATTTATGGGTCGTAAACTTGTCTACGAGACAGATAAGGCCTTACGACCAATATTAATCTTTAGTATCGCAGTATCATTGTGCAACTACGACTGCTCGGGTTAATGAATTTCCTTCACGACTCTTAACAATAATACTTATAATATCGTCATTTTACTAAATTAGACTTGTGGATAACGATGGGAATACACCCTAATAAAAGACTGAGTAAGGTAATGGCGCCGATGTTAGACGCGGACCAGCCATGGACATTTTTTGAATTTACCTATTTTTTTTACTCCCTTTATATTAACTCGTGGCGTCTGCTTGCTTGCTTGCTTGCCGGCTTGCCGTCAAAAAAAACTTTGGATCGATTTTTGACCCTTTTCCCGTGATCCAATCGAGCTGAAACTTGGCAAGTAGACTCGTGGCGACGATCAAAAAGATCTATCAAATTTTCATTAAAAAAAATTAATAATTATAGTATAATTTCGGATTTTTAGAAATTTTATTTGTTTTTTCAAATTGGAATCATTAGAAAAGTTTGATTAGCAACGGCGGCCCGATAACGTCGCAGAATATTTTCTAAATTTGAATTACTCTGTCGGTATATATAATAGGTACTGCACTACGAATGTCAAAAATCTAAATTGACTGACAAATGTTTTTAGAATTTAATCTTCAAAGCATGAAGTGTCTTATCAAAGCTCAAAATATCTGACATTTTAGAAATATATTAAATTACTTTAAGTTTAGTGTTATGTTATATGTTTTAATTCGTCTTTAATTGTTGTTATATTTTAGAAAGAAAGGGAGTATAATAAAAACTTGGTTTTTATGGGTTACTTTTTTCAAATGACAATACCGATCAGTTATGCTAATATTTTAGCTGACATACCAACTGTTTTTGACAGCCGACAGCCACTTTGTTTGCGAGCATTTATTACAAGAATCGCGATGCAAGTAAGTACACTTAACATCTTATTTTGTGTCAGTTGTATCGTCGTTGTTGAAATTCATATTATTTGGTGATTTATCAATAGTAATACATTACTTTTATATTATAACCTAAATGTCATTGGCATTCTAAACCTAAAATTTACCGGTGTCCATTACTGGATATTATTCAAGCACGTATACCCAATCATGGACAGAGTGTCAATAAAGTGAACTTCATTATTTTTATTTTTCTCATGTATCTATCATACGTCTGTTCTAGTATATCTTCATGTTTCTCTAGAAATTCCCGTCCGTTCACAAAAAATCGGCCAGAAAAAAGTGGTTCTCTTCGTTTTTTTTCTTTCCGATTAGCTTTAAGAGAAGCATTTCGTTTATAATGAATATTTTTGTCTTTTACTTGATTATTCATATTTTCATAACTAGCTGTTCATAATTGGGGGTCCTACACTGCAGTATTTACTGTCCACTGATGGCTGTTCATAATTAGATGATGTCCATAATTGGGGGTCCATGATGGTGTCCGTTAATGGTGTCTGAGTAGGAGTGTTATTTTTTAATAATATTTTATTGCACTGAGTATTAAACTGAAATTAAAAATTGAATACTGATTGAGAAAAGGACTTTTTATTTACCTCCAAAACCCAAAGAATGTATATTGAAAAATGAATAAATAACAAAGCAAAAACAAAAAAATTCGCTTATACTGTCCATGACTGGTGGTTTACCTTATAATTTATGTATTTTTGTCTAGCAGAAAGCTGGTGAAGGCCGATTGCTGTCTTTAGAGTTAATAAACAGTAAACAGAGCGATACTAGAGAACATTGCGTGGCACACAATGAATCACATTGACGTATGTTCTCTGTATTCAATTTCCCATTGGTGAATTCAAAACTTTGCGTAGTTTTACCTATTTTCAATACGTACAATATTGTTTTGAAGACTCCCTTTATAAACTAAATACACCTGTCAGTCCATCCATCCATCCTCAGCGTTACAACGCTCGGTGGGTCATAGCTGTCTCCAAGAAAGTCCTTCATGCTGCTCTGTCGCTGGCTGCTTGTTTTCCAGTTTTGCTGCCCCAAGGCCCGGTAGTCCGCAATGACACCATCTAACCACCGCAGTTTTAGTCTTCGACACTTCTTCTACCCATTGGGTCATTAAACAACACTCTTTTTGGGGGCTCCAGATCATCCATACGGTGTAGATGTCCCAGCCAGCGCAATCTGTTAATCTTAATGAACTTGACTAGGCTGACGTTTTGGTAAAGGTCATAGAGGTTGTACCTTTTACGCCATGTTTGACTGTCATTAATAGGTCCATATATTCACCATAAGATTTTTCTTTCAAATGTGTCTAATATGTTTTTGTTGTGATTCGTTAATGTCTAGGTCTCCGAGGCGTATATTAAGACTGGTCTAATTAATGTCAGGTAGCGGCCGCGCCGCACTCACTTTACCTACCGACCTCCACGCATTGCTGCTCTCAATACTGATGATGATCTTGCATCGTCCGTTTTCATCTAGTCTCAACCGTTGTAACTTTTTTAAGTAAATTCAGTTTATATTTTACATTGATAGACCCAGTTGTTGCAGTAGGCACATGGAGGTGGAAGAGCAATGCAGAAATTCGGTTCCGATCACAAAAACCTTTCATAACCAGCACCTTCAGATCTCCTCTACTAGCTCGTATATCGATCCATCAGCGAGAAAGCCTTTAAAATAAGGCTAAACCAACTGGAAAAAGAGCCCTGGCACACCCAGACAGCACCTCATGAACAATGTACTAATCTGGAAAAGCCTGGAGAGAAAGAGGGATGGGAACATAAGGCAATGGATCAGAAGAAGTGGAAAGACACACTCAGGAGGCTCTATCATTCAATCAGAATTTATTCATTCAATTGAATGTATCTGCCACCTGATTACATCTATACAGAGAAAATAGTGATTTAGAGGTTAAAGTACGCTTTAAAAATGTAATTTTCAGTACAAAATAATACTTACAAAGCATACCTTAATCTTTAAATCATTTAAGTATTGACTCTGTAATCGGATAATACATTTTAAACAACTCTTCTTCTTCTTCTTCCTCAGCCTTAATTTCTCCACTGCTGCATACTCTTCCTTCCTTATTATATGCTAGTTGATCCTTCCTTCGATCGATCCTTCCTTATTATATGCTAGTTGTAGCCATTTATTCCCCCCCACAGCGGCTATATCGTCGGTCTATCGTGTATTTTTAAGCTAATTGGGCTCTCTTTGTTGCTGTTTGAGTTTGCCAAAAGCAGCCCGGTTCATTCCTATTCGTCTTGGCAATTCTGCTGTTTAGTTATTTTTTCCATTTTTATCTTGTGGATCAGATATATATATTCATCTACTATATATATCTCTATAATTCAACTCACTTCTCTGTAACCTGAGCACATGGTTGATCCTGGAGATGATTGAAACATATTTATGACACGCCACAGGGCAGTATATAAAGTGTCATACACATCTTAAAGGAAATATAAATAATATTTCAAATAAACCTTAAGCAATATTCATGAAATTTTAATGTCAATCATATAGTTCTCAATTTTAAAATACAACCAAACGATTGCCACAAAACGTATTATCTCAAAATCGACAGTAAGTTGATCTTAAATGTTACCAAACTTTTATAAAATATGTCTACAAATTCATTGTACTAATTGCCAAGTCTACGCAGACTGGGCAGTGACGTCCATATTAATATATGTGTGTGAAATATGTGCTATGTAGTTTGCAATCAATGAAAAAGCACTATGCGATCGACCGCAGATCGCAAAAACAGAAGTTTTTGACATCTCTGTTACCAACGGCTGCTAATATCGATGTTGCAAAATATGACGGTCTAAAATGGGACAAAATATAACTGAACGTTGTACTCATCTGAAAAAAAAGCACTCTTACAGAATTATGTTTTTGCAAAAAATATTATTCTGTTCCTTAAATTCCGTTTTTGAAAAATGTAAATAGTACCTATTAGGTATTAAGTATTTTATTTTGATTTGTAAAAATATAATAATTTATAATACATGATATTATCACGTGCAAAATATACTGGAACATATATAATAATAATTATTATTTATTTATTCCAGTATGTAGGAAGGTTAGTGCTGTCTCACTAGAATATGTACCAGGAACGTGCAGTGATGACATTGAAGCATGACTTTTACGTAACCATACATTTTGGAAAAATTCGAAATAAACACATATCTCGTAGTATTCTTATCACAATTATTCTTATATTATTCATAATATACTGCCAGATAAATATTTTAATTTTATTTTTCCAAAATATATGATAATGTAAAAATCATGTTTCAATGTTTTCACTGCCGCGCCTAGAATATGCATGTATATAAAGTGTACAGGATCATTAGGAAAACATTAATAAACTTTCAGGGCTATATTCCTGCCTTGATTATGAGTCGAAAATATTCAAGCAACCATGACCTAATAATATCAATAGTTATGGAGATATGCAACATTTTTTTTGCGTTTTGGTCTGTATATTTAATATTTTATCACGTCATTCATGGAGATGGTGTTTTAAAATTTACTTATCAATAATCTCTTTCTGAACTGGATCGCACTTGAAAAATCATTTAATAAATCGTTAGCCTATATTTCTCGCTAGTCGCAGTTTTTAACTAAAGTTACCTGGAGCTCGGTGTCGATCTATGCATAGTTGCCGCTCCGCGCCAATACCCAGTAACACCGGGTCACTCCACACTTTTCTAGATTATTCGAGGAGCCTCTAGACTCTTCTGGAAGCCCTTGAATACTTCTTTATCTTTTTCTGTTACATTGTATTTTATAAAATAAATGTAGATATTTCTCAGAAATTATGTTATGTTTTTTGGATAGTATGGAGTGCACACATGTACCACAGGAATATTGTGATGTATTTATTATGAAGACTCCACGGGAAAAACAATGAATGTCGCTTTTTTTGTGAAACTGACCTTTTAATGCCATCTGTTGACTTTTTGGGGTATTATTTTATACAATAAATCAGAATCGGGTAAAACCGTCGTGGTCCGCTGTAATAGTTAAATTTATATCTGTTTATCCATCGCAAGAAACAGGAATAACCGCCCACCGTCAAAAAACGTCGTTGTCAGTTTGACAGTACATACATAAAATATGCTTATATAGTAATAAGTTGATTCAATATTTATATGAAAAGAGCATTAGTGAAAGAAATACGGATTTTGAAATTACGAAAACCTGTTTTTCTCTAAATAAACATTTCTTGACATTCATTGTTTTCGCAGACAAAATCACAAAAATGCATCATGCTTATAATCACCAAGAAATCGAGAATATTTCCTTCAGATGATTTGTTTGGAATATTTAACGTTCTTGACCCGAGACAATTATACCTTAAAACCATACTTCCACAAGGACAAGGTAAATTTTAATCATACACAACAAATACGGGTTACATGGCTGGCAAATACAATTAATTTCGAGGTACCTAAAAGGAAAACGTCTTTTGGGCAAAGACAATTTAATTTCACTGCCCCGCTTGTTTTTAACAAGTTACCTAATGAAACTAAAGAAATAACTCTACACAAACCTTTTAAACATCATATTACTAAGTTTATAAAAATATCAGGTAGAAGGTATGCTGAAAAAGTGATCCGCCCTTGACCTCTGAATTGGCAAAAACTGATTTATATACATAATTTAAAGTATACTATAATATAATATTTATTTTTGTAACTACTTAAATTCTTATCTTAATTTTGTATATATATTTTCTTTTCTTTTTATTTTCTTTTAGATTTAGGTATTCCTATGATTTACTTTATTATTATTGATCTATTTTCATTATTACGTTTATACTTTCTTTAATTGTCATTTGTTAATATTACATAAATATCATATGAGAATAACTGCCACAGAACAGGTTTTTACATAGTGTGACAGTTATTAGTAACTTGTATTAACAAATGTAAATAAACAATAAATAAATAAATAAATTAAAAAGTGTTTTTCCGTGGAGTCTTCATATGAGTGCTGGTGTAAAGGGGATCAATAATAGGTATCGCACAATAAAAATGATGCAATAAAGGTTTAGATCTTTTCAGCGTGGCGCCGTCCATTTCCGTCAAGCCCGGCCGAGGGTTTTTCCATTAGTTGGCTGTTTCCTCGCCCGGAGTATTCGGGCTGACGGGTGGTTAAGTGTGAGTGTTAGTTCGACTTAATGAAAACCGAGTTTGGCTATAAAGTATTAATGCTTGGTCCTTCACCGCTGCATGATAGGGAGAGGCGTGCGGGAGAAATTGGATATACCCCCTCGAAAAAGTCATCAAAAATATATATAATCTGTTTATAAAATATACCGTACTAGCTATGCCCGCGCAGCTTCGCACGCGTATTTTTAGTACACTGATTGGATCGTCATAGAACTTTCGCGAACCTTCTAGAACATTCTCCTTCCAGAATTTTTGTGAAATTTATTGAATGTACAGGAACCTTCTAGACAAACCGACACATTCCGCCACTCAGTTTAGAACCTTATAGAACTTTCGGAAACTTTCTAGAACCTTCTCCTTCCAGAACTTTCTTGAGTAGGTTTTTCCGGAACCTTCTAGACTCACCGAAACAATCTGAAGCATTTGCGGCCTTCCCATAACAGAACAATGTGCTAAAAAGCACATTTTCGTCACCCACTCCCACACACGCACAGCCACCCCCACTAAACTCGCAGATTTTCGATGTGATAACAAAGGCTATCCACCACCATAACCACCGGTGGGTGGTTGTGGCTGGTTGTGGAGAAAACTTGACGGATAGGGAAACCCTTTATATATATAATATATATATATATATATATATATATATCTAGATATATAGCTATATTTATGTTTAAGTATATCGTATTCAGGTGAACGCTACTATGGCCAACAGGAGGCACATGAGACTAGCGGCTCATAATAGAGTTCTGATGTCAACTGTACTGTATAAGTGTGAAGCCTGGGTTTGGAAAAAATAAACGAAATATGTCTTCTTATATTATATCTGTTATATATAATACATAGTATTCTAGGTTAATCGAGTGAATTCATATAATTGGCTAAATATCATTATTATTACATCGAATGTTTTATTTCTTAGTATTACATAAGCTTATTCAACTGTAAATGGTTACGGATATTTTATACGAACCGTACGTTTTTCCGAGAGACAATTCTCGACGTTTCGATGAAGTCGTATTCAACATCATCAGCAGAACGATTTGTACCCGCGGAGGCGTAAGGCGGACTGATTGATATTGATATACCTCCGCGGATACAGGTCGTTCTCCTAATGACGTTGAATACGACTTGAATACGACATGATAAGAAGAACTCCATGACGCTTCCCTAAAGGTTGATCTAGAAATAAATACCATCAAAACAAAAATCATGAGTCCGACCAACAGCAATATACAAATCGATGACAATACGATTGAAGATGTGAATTAATGCATATATCTTGAACATAAAATAAAATTAGGGAAAGAAAATCAAACGGCAGAAATACTCAGAAAAATTGGACTACGTTGGGCAGCTTTTGGAAAGCTCAACCATATTCTTTAAAACAAAGAAGTTTCTATAATCAATTAATGTATATTATAGATGTCTCACGACGAAACTCTATTTTTTCAAGGGAGAGTAGGTATAGAAGTCTTTTTTGGGTGGCCATATGACTTACGGCCTATCGTACGGATCACTTTACACATATGTAACGTTCGCCATTTCCACCCATGATAGAATACCATGTCTATTAATTTTTTGGAAATTGTATATATGTATATTAAATTTTTGCGCCACGTTTCACATGCGAGTTCTAACGACCCCCTAGCGGCTAGCACCAAAGCTTTTTCTTTCCCCTTGAATAACCACAGATGTCGCTAAACGAGAAAAAATACAGTTTTGTCTCTGTGAGACATCTATAATATACATTAATTGATTATTGATGTCCCTGTGACAAACAATCCAGTTCTGTTCTGAAAAATTTGGACACACTCAAAATATTCTGAAGTTTCTATGAATTTGAAAACAAAAACCTTGGAAGCATGTATAATCCCTTTGATTTTGTATGGTCTAGAAACTATGACACTTACTAATAATACCATACGTTAACTAAAATGTACACAGCGGTCTATGAAGAAACAAAACGAAAACGTCAAACGCTGAAAAAATAATTTTGATATAAGGAACATTTTGCATAATTGAAAGGAACTCAGAATTTTACTATGGGATAAAAAGAGAGGAATAGGTTGGCCTCAAAAAAGGTGGGTAGATGATTAATCCTTATACCCGGAAGAGGGTGAATAAGAATATCCCAATAAAGAGAGAAATGGAAAAATGTAGGTGAGGCCTACATCCAGTAATAGAGAGATGACTGAAGAAGAAGAAGATGTGAGCATATATGTAAATATTCTAAATACAGAGCTCCTTTTTTAGGCATTCCAACGCAAATCGCGAGAAAATCAAACGGCAGAAATACTCAGAAGAATTGGACTACGTTGGGCAGCTTTTGGAAAGCTCAACCATATTCTTTAAAACAAAGAAGTTTCTATGATCAATTAATGTATATTATAGATGTCTCAGAGACGAAACTCTATTTTTTCAAGGGAGAGTAGGTATAGAAGTCTTTTTTGGGTGGCCATATGACTTACGGCCTATCGTACGGATCACTTTACACATATGTAACGTTCGCCATTTCCACCCATGATAGAATACCATGTCTATTAATTTTTTGGAAATTGTATATATGTATATTAAATTTTTGCGCCACGTTTCACATGTGAGTTCTAACGACCCCCTAGCGGCTAGCACCAAAGCTTTTTCTTTCCCCTTGAATAACCACAGATGTCGCTAAACGAGAAAAAATACAGTTTTGTCTCTGTGAGACATCTATAATATAAATTAATTGATTATTGATGTCCCTGTGACAAACAATCCAGTTCTGTTCTGAAAAATTTGGACACACTCAAAATATTCTGAAGTTTCTATGAATTTGAAAACAAAAACCTTGGAAGCATGTATAATCCCTTTGATTTTGTATGGTCTAGAAACTATGACACTTACTACTAATACCATACGTTAACTAAAATGTACACAGCGGTCTATGAAGAAACAAAACGAAAACGTCAAACGCTGAAAAAATAATTTTGATATAAGGAACATTTTGCATAATTGAAAGGAACTCAGAATTTTACTATGGGATAAAAAGAGAGGAATAGGTTGGCCTCAAAAAAGGTGGGTAGATGATTAATCCTTATACCCGGAAGAGGGTGAATAAGAATATCCCAATAAAGAGAGAAATGGAAAAATGTAGGTGAGGCCTACATCCAGTAATAGAGAGATGACTGAAGAAGAAGAAGATGTGAGCATATATGTAAATATTCTAAATACAGAGCTCCTTTTTTAGGCATTCCAACGCAAATCGCGAGAAAATCAAACGGCAGAAATACTCAGAAGAATTGGACTACGTTGGGCAGCTTTTGGAAAGCTCAACCATATTCTTTAAAACAAAGAAGTTTCTATGATCAATTAATGTATATTATAGATGTCTCAGAGACGAAACTCTATTTTTTCAAGGGAGAGTAGGTATAGAAGTCTTTTTTGGGTAGCCATATGACTTACGGCCTATCGTACGGATCACTTTACACATATGTAACGTTCGCCATTTCCACCCATGATAGAATACCATGTCTATTAATTTTTTGGAAATTGTATATATGTATATTAAATTTTTGCGCCACGTTTCACATATGAGTTCTAACGACCCCCTAGCGGCTACCACCAAAGCTTTTTCCTTCCCCTTGAATAACCACAGATGTCGCTAAACGAGAAAAAATACAGTTTTGTCTCTGTGAGACATCTATAATATACATTAATTGATTATTGATGTCCCTGTGACAAACAATCCAGTTCTGTTCTGAAAAATTTGGACACACTCAAAATATTCTGAAGTTTCTATGAATTTGAAAACAAAAACCTTCGAAGCATGTATAATCCCTTTGATTTTGTATGGTCTAGAAACTATGACACTTACTGCTAATACCATACATTAACTAAAATGTACACAGCGATCTATGGAGAGACAAAACGAAAACATCATACGCTGAAAAAAAAATAAGGAACTTTTTGCCTAATCGAAAGGAACCCAGAATTTTACGATGGGATAAAAAGAGAAGAATAGGTTGGCTTTAAAAAGGTGGGTAGGTGATTAATCCCTATAGCCGGAAGAGGGTGAATAAGAAAATTCCAATAAAGAGAGAAATGGAAAAATATGGATGAGGCCTACATCCAGCAATAGAGAGATGACTGAAGAAGAAGAAGATGTGAGCATATATGTAAATATTCTAAATACAGAGTTCCTATTTTAGGCATTCGTCCGTATTGTTTTTATGTATTGGGTAAAATTGCAATCTGTAAATATTTACCGGACGCAACTAAATGGGCAAAAAAGCAAAACAACAAAAAAAAAACTTTAAAAAAAGCAAAAAAATCATGAAATTCATTTGCCAATATGTGTATGTGTTGGGGTGGGGAGTGATGTGGGAAACGCTGTATACGGAGCGCAAAGTGCGGTGCGCAGTGCATACTGCGCAGGGCACGTGGTGCTGGATTGCCTTTTTACACTCTGTAGTAGCAAGGCACACGCTGGTGCACGTTTTATGTTATCGTTCGTGAAAATCAGTGTTTTTTTCTAATTTTTAGCTCTTTAATATATACATATATTATCATGGGACGTGTCCGTGCGAGGCAAATAATAAGAACTAAAATAATTTTATCTAATTTATTACGCAAAATCATTGGACACAAATTAAATTGGATCACGACTCTTAAATTGACAAAGTCCTTATTATTTTTTTTCTTTATTTATTAAATTTCTTAATTCGCACTAATAACTCTAATCACAATTGATTATATTGCATCGATCGCTTTCTCGAATATTCTAGTCAATTTTCGCCTGTAGAAAAGCTTCCAATCCGCGGTAGCTACTTCCTTAATTTACTGTTGTTGTATGTTGTTGTATATACACACAATTTGTCACACTGAGTTCTCACTCCGTTGCTAATGTCGCTCCGGTTAAACGTCACCAATAACTGACTCCGCGTCGCGTAACGCCTTTTTATTTATATGTAGGTAAATAAATGTCTTTTCTCGATATTTCGAGGTTTTACGATAACTGCCAAGTCGTTTAAAGAGACTTGTGGAGCGTTCCAAATTGGAGATTACGAGAGACCCTAGACGATTGCAGAATATTCCATAGTGTTGCTGTCATGTATAACCGAATGACAAATTTAGAGAAGTTTTGACGTATCGTAACTTCTTTTTATTCACCATCTCGTTAAACAATATTCACTTAAATACCTATCAACTATTATAATTAATGTACAATATTCATATTCATCCGAATTGAACATCGAAAAAGTCTGCAATTAGTGTACCCCACCGAAACGGGCGTTTCAATTTTAGTACCGTATGGGAAAGGTTAATTGAAATATTAATTAAATTTGTGAGTTTTATTACATGTACCATATAAAGATATACATTCTAAATTCTCTTTTAAAACGAAATATTCAATCACGATGATAATTTCTAATAAATTAATAATAGTTGAAGTTAATTAATCAACTGAATACACATTCAAAATACCACTTCCACTCTATCGTTTAAGGCTTTGATTTAAAACAGCAAAATTATAATGTTAGGTTTATTTAAACGCCGGTACAGCGGCGCCGCAGTCCGTGCCGGAGAGGGTAGGGGTGGGTTAGGGTGGCTGCTCCGGGGAGGCTGTTTGAATCGGGGGAGGCGGAATATGGATCACTATGCCAATATAACTCTCTCATTACACAGTTTAATCTAAAATAGACGAGAAGGCTCACGCCCGGCGAACACACGTGGAGAATTTTGATTACGAGTGGTACCGTGCGTCAAAGGGTGATTACGGCCACGCATATAAAAAAAAATTGAGTTGTCGGTGCGTAATGGTAAATTATTGGGTTTATCACTCTAAAATTACGTTGTCGGTACGTAATGGTAAATTATTGATTTTATCACTCTAAAATAACGTTGGGAAATACCGGTGCAAAGCCGTCATTGTTAGTATTATATTTTCTGTATAATGTTGAAGCTTAACATTTATTATTTACTAACTTACCCGCGCGGCTTTGCATGCGTAGATTTTTAGTAACTTTCAGCCACATTTTATAAAAAATAAAAAATATATATATACTTTAAATTTGTGTATTAACCTTAACATATAGATAAATATTATCGAAGACATTTTTATAGAACTTTTTGAGTTCTACAACATCTCTGCAGAAAGTTTTTAAATATCTCTTATCGTTACGGCAGCGTTCGTAAAAAACGCATCGCTCGACCATTTTTTCGTCGACTTTAGTTGTAATAGATCACCACGAAAAGTCTTTTTATTTTAACGGGATAATAAATATTATTAAATTTTAATAAATATTATTATTAAGTTAGGTTATGTGCTATTTTAAATGTGACAGCTGTAACTCTATTAAAAAATCAACCAAATTAATTACTCTCCATTTTCGTTATACGTTAATTAAAATAATATTTAATGTAACAATCTCATGAGTGTAAATAAAATAGAATTTAGAATAAAAAAGAATAAAATAAAAATAATAAATAAGAACAGTGCTCTAATACGTGTCTAGCGACTTATTGCGTATTAAATTAAGCTTTAATTTATTTTCAGTGTCTCATTGTCTCCCATATCTACATTCCTTGACAATATATTCAATTTTATACGATAATTAATTTTTTTTATTATGTAAAATGACGTCTGCACTAGTTTTGTGTACATATCCATAATTATAAAAAAATTTATGCAAAAGTATGCAGAAAGGTAGAACCTATAATGTTCTCTTACAAGAACTACAAATATAAGCATTAAAGAGTAAAGGTTGTTATTACGGTCGTTAGACATATTTAACTGTAATTTCGGATATTTTATACGCACCGTATGTATTACCGAGAAGCAAATCTCGACGTTTCGTTGGATACTTATCCAACGTCATCAGGAGGACGACCTTTACCCGCGGAGGTGGAGGTCGGATGACGTTGGATAAGTATCCAACGAAACGTCGAGATTCGCTTCTCGGTAATACATACGGTGCGTATAAAATATCTGAAATTACAGTTAAATTTAAGCATATCTGAAACTGCATATAAGAATTTTCCTTGTGCTACAAACAGATATGATATCTTCACCCTTTCCGTTCAGTATTTTCTGCGTTCACTTTACGACATAATATATTTGCATTACAACCTTTCCTTCAGACCCATCTAAACCACGTAAAGTACACCCATTTTGAACCGGCATCCCTTACACATCCTTCCCCTTTCACATGGCAACCAAAAAAACAAAATTTTGCCGTTTAAAAAATCATGCCCAATCGAATATATTGCGGTCGTCCCTCAGTCCGGGGGGAAACTACCCCTGGTATTTTAAGGCTCTGTAAAGGACACGCCGCG
Organism: Agrypnia vestita; assembly: GCA_016648135.1. NCBI lineage: Eukaryota > Metazoa > Arthropoda > Insecta > Trichoptera > Phryganeidae > Agrypnia > Agrypnia vestita. The sequence continues at coordinate 22,703 of JADDOH010007861.1, read as the reverse complement.
CGCCCTCTGACCTTACGGCTGCTAAAAGGACTCGGGAGTGGGTGGCGATACTGAAATGCCACTCAAAAGTACAAATAATAGGGTTTTAGAATATTAAACGGTTCCTTTAAGGATTTCTCGGTCTGTATTTCTGCCCGTGGCAGGAACACAGGTCTAGATTACTATGAGAATGTTGTTTTTTAAAACAATTCAACTACCTTTCTCTCCTTTTGAACAGTAAACAAATTTTTATTTATGGATTAAGAAAAACAGTCTTTATGGATTAATAAAATTATTTTTTATTAAGTAATGGTAAATATTTGAGTAAATTCATATCACGAATAAAATTTCAGAAATATTAACAAACATATTTAAAAATTCACAGTACAGGTTGGAGACTTAAACACATGAGTGTCTATATCAATAATATGACCAATGAGGAATATAATTCATCACTCAAACATTAATAACCTTGCAGGACTATATTCCTGCTGTCGAAAATGTTCAAGCTATTATGACCTAATATCTATAGTTATGTAGATATGCGACATCAAAGTTTTATTTTTTTTTTCAATATTTCTGACTTTTTTTTTGTAAAACGTTGGACTATCATTATAGTAACTTATATCAATTACGAAAAATTCGTTCGTTTCAATACATGTTAAATGTAGTGATTTTTTCGCGTCTGTACTCTTGGATATAGTAAAAGTTGAAAACATTTCTATTATTTTCAAGACGATTAATGTACTCTCCGAGGCACGTTCCGCTGGAAACATTCATACATCTCGTGGACTCATTTGTTATTGGTTGGAATTCAAGCACTCTCTCTTTCTCCGATGCGTCTGTCCCCCTCTCTCCGCCAGCAATCTAAATTCCGAATTATTCATGGATTGTGTAATGATATAATCATGGCGAATCGCATATTCCTAGGCGGCAGACAACAAACAATGTTCTAGGAGTTCACAAGTCAACTGGCTCAAGTACATTTCTGTTAATTACAATTGTATTATGAACCCAAAAACACTATTTAATTTATTTAACAGATTGTTTTAAGTATCTACATTTAGCATTATAACAATATTACTGGCAAAACTATTTTTAACATTTTTAAATAACTATCTTAACATTTCTCCGTTTCTCCGCAGAGATAGATAGAGAAGATGGAACGTAGGCTATACGGTTTTATCCTATCACATTTCTCTTGGCTCGTCAACTTTCTTACACCTTATCATGGGCGCTAATCGATTTTCGGAACTTTTAGTTAATTTATTAAATTTTCTAATGATAATTTTTTTTGTGTTTTCCTCTGTTTTTTCTAATGAAGCTTAATTATTATTATTATATTTTAATTTATTTTAAATGCTAATAAGTAATTACTAAACGTATGAAATAATTACAATTAATAAATAATTACAATAAATAATATACATTCTTCCATTTTATTTTCTTCCATTTTTTATATTAAAAGTACATCTAATAAAAAAAATTATACATATATCCACTTTCAAAAATAAAATTTATTCCAAATCTCAATACAAATTAATAACTATGTTTAATACTAATATATAAAGTGGTAAACTTTATGAGTTTGGATGTAGGAGGTAATCTCCGAAACCTATTTTAGGACTAAAGTCCTATTTTGCAACTAAAGTCAACGAAAAAATAGTCGATCGATGCGTTTTTTACGAACGCCGCCTAACGGTTAGAGACTTTTAAATACTTTTTATAAAGAACTCAAAATGTTCTATAAAAAAGTCCGCGACGGCATATATCTATACGTTAAGGTTAATACACAAATTGATAAAATATGAATAAAATACATATTTAAAATTAATTTTAATCTGTGGGGGGTAACTAAAGTATGTAATGTTAAATTCTTATCAAAATAAATTTCCTTCTTACGTAGATGAAAATTGTCATTAACATAACGTTGTTTGTATGCGTAGTTTAGATTATATTGATTTTTCACTGAACTCTTATAATCTCAAACTGAATTCCACGCGGGCGAAACTACGGGCAGAGCTAGCTATTTATTTATTTATTTATTTTATTTATTTATTTAATGTTCATGGAAGACCAACAGCACAACAAAGAAGCATAGAAAACGTTGATATAATATAGATGGCCAATTACAGGTCTCCACATTTAGAAATATATTAGTAATGATAAATATTTATGAATTAAACTAAGGCATATTAAAAATTATATAGAAAGAAAGAATAAAAAATTTAAACAAAAGAAAAAGAAACTTAATTATTAGCAAAAAACATAGAAATAAAAAAATAATGCAAAGAGAAAAAGAGACTTAATTATTAAGTAGGAAAAAAAAAATCTGCACTCAAAATTTATCTTAGAACTATATATAAAGTTATTGGAAAAATCATTAAAAATAGCTTGTGTTATTAATAAAATCTCAAATATATGAAATATTTTATATTATATTCCGCAAAAAATCTATAAACAATCAAGACAGACTGATATATTAACCTGTCTTTACAATAATACTTTAGAAAATAATCAAATTATATAAACAGATTTTTTCATATCATTCACAGTCATTTTCACAGTCCATTTTTTCCAATTTATGGTTAAGGCTGCTAACAATAAAAAGGTTTTTTTGTAAAACATTAATAACCTCGCAGAACTATATTCCTGCCTTGAATATGAGTCAAAAATGTTCAAGCTATTATGACCTAATATTAATAGTTAAGGAGATATGCGACATCAAAGTTTGCATTTTTTTTTCAATATTTCTGACTTATTTTTTGTACAACGTTGGACAATCATTACAGTAACTTATATCGAATATGAAAAATTCATTCCCTTTAATACAAGTCAAATAAAAAAATAAAAACCTTCGAATTACAATTGGAATTTTTTCAGGGTTTTTATCGTTTTATTTAACTTGTATTCAAACGAAAGAGTTTTTGTAATCGATATGAGTCACGGTAATGATAGTCCAACGTTTTACAAAAAATAAGTCAGAAATATTCATAATCAAGGCAGGAATATAGTCCTGCGAGGTTAATAATGTTTTAAAAATAACCCTGTATAGAGTATTCCTCCTTTACCTAGCTTACCTGGTTCTGCCAAAATTTCGCAGATGCCTTCGATTTACTGTGCCAACAACGCTCGAACATCTTCTTATCATCCTGCACTTTCATAGTGCTCATCATCTTTGCATTCATTCATAATATATTATTTCTTCCCTCAATTATAAATGGATTTAGAACGTATTTATATACGACCAGTACGTTCAGTCTAATTTAATTCTTATTTTAACATCATTGGACTTCATATCCATACATCAATCAGTGTCTGAAAGTAAATCAAGTTGACTTGCATCACTATTCTCATCATTCTCTAGCATTTCATATATGTGCTTTGCAATAAATCTTTCTTAAATCCATATTTTATGTAATTTAAGATCAAGTAATGCATATTTCACTATAAAGTTAGTAATAAAGATTTCCAAAAGGAGTACCCGCACATATATAATAATATGAAATTTGCATTGATAATACAGACATTTGAAAATCAGTAAGAAACTACTTGGTAGTTACATTGAGTTCAATTCGTTATGATTATCTTTTTAAATTAAAAAAATATTTATCGACTATTTAAGCGGGAGTACCTTATAATTATATATTTATAGAAAATATTTTGACTTCTGAAATAATTAGATTATTTTTCTACCACTACTCAAAAGAACGTATTCAAATTATATTATCTACTTATATCTGAAATATACTTATACTTCAGACTTACTTCACTGCTGATAAGAAAAGTTTTACTGTATTTTATTATGCTTAAATTAGCTTCACCTGTCTGTTTGTCTGGACGGAATCTTATTATCGATATTTCGCCCGCTTCCCAATGTTCAAACGAGCTAAAATTTTGCACACGAGTGTATTCTTGATGACAATGTATGAATCAATTATCGGATTCACAATTCAATCAATAAATCCATCATTATTAATTAAACAAAGTTTTGCATGGAAAATTAGTTAATGGACTCACCAAAAGATGGCTACTTCTGAAGTGATTTTGTACGATGGGTAATATTAAAAGGCCACATTTTAATTGGAGAGTGCGGCAAAAAATTTTGGCCGAAATTTTTATTTATTTTTTAGTAAGATTCATTCACAACATTCAAATATAAGCGTTTTTTTTTTTTAATTTTTAATTAATGTAATTTTCTACTTTTTTGTCTTAATATTACCCAGCGTACGAAATCACTTCGGTGGGAAACTATCGTCATCTTTTAATGAGCTTATTCAAGATGACTTTACCATTCAATTGTATTTATTACTGGAATGATAAAATTCTGGAACCGTTATTTTTTGGATGTCTCACGATATGGACAAAATATTGCAGTTTCCGGATTTCTGTTGTTTTAGGGATTTTTTTCCCATAAGCATCCGAATCACCACAATGTCATTAATAATCCAGCTTCTTTTAGAAACATTTCAAGTCGATTATTTCAGTACGTCTCCATGATTTCATCCCATATAAAATACAACGAAAACGTATGATCTTTTCATTCTCTTTTGCAGATATAAGCTTAGGTTATGGTTGCACCATACTTTCCTTATGCAGAAAAGTGCAGCTTGAGCTTGTACTTTCCGACATTTAATTTCCATAGAAGGTTCCCAGTTTCCATTTAATCTGCATCCTACAAGGTAGGCTCTTATCTACTCTTTACAGATTCATGTTATCTGCATACAGCCCACCGTGATCCGTTTTATTTGTGCTAATTTTTTTTTAAATTTATTTCTTAAATTAGTTAATATTACAATTTGTATATTAACTAGTATTTAACACCTTACATTGTTAAACCTATTACTAATATACTATCCATAATAACGTACATATTTACATTTACATCTAATCTAATCTATGGTACAATCTATAATAAATATTACATCTTATGCTCTACAATTCTATACTATTTTTTACAATAATTATAGCATTTGTTTTTAAATTCATTCATCTTATATTTTTACACCTCTGTACATTAGACAATATTCTGTGTATATACTTCTATCTTATATAGTAATCTTATTATATTCCTATTTCTGATGTTATATGTATATGCATCACTATTTCCAATAATTTTGTTCAAAAAATATTTTGGCATTTTGTTATTGAAAATTTTATGTACAAATATGAGAACGTTATAAATAAGTTTTTTTTTAATTTCGATCCAATTGAGTGCTTTTCTCATTTCTTTTCTCTGTTTCTCTCATTTCTTCTCTCAATTCTGGTGTATTTACTTTTTTTTTTAATATGATTCTCATTGCCCTATTTTGCATCACTTGTAGTTTCTTGATGTTTCCTTCATTGGCCATATTCAATACTATAGCACAATAGTTGAAGTGAGGAGTTATTATAGTTTTGTATATTAACTCTGCGCTATTTTTATTAAATTTTTTCTCATTCTTCAATTACCATGTATTTTCTCTTAATTTTTTGAATTCCGTAATATTTGCTTCGCTTGCATTATATGTATGACTTGTACACCGACATTGAAGTCTATATTGTCTTCATACGAACTAAGAATACAAGTGAATATTATTCAGCGTCGCAGCATTTAATTAATATCCAAACACATGTATAAAATTAAGCTAAATTATAGAAGTCTTAAATACACGATGTTAAACATTTATGGAAGACTTTTTTACAATGGCCCAGGGCTTACAACCTGTATGAGCTGGCTTAAGTGATCACTCTACACAAGGCAACGTTCACCAATTCCATTGTGAGAAAATCCACACATTAAATTTCTAAATGTTATATATATGTTCCAAAATAGAAATCATTCGTATATTTCAAAGGGCTTTGCTAGTGACATCTGTTGTCCCTTCTCATGAAACAGTATACATAGATTTCGCAGCTGGTAATGATACTCCTGTTTTTTTTGTACAAATGCTTTGCGACGCAAAATATGAATTATGTTTAACATGGGTGTCTATTATTGTTTTAATGTTTTAACAATAAGAGTATTGTAATTTTTTTTCATTATATTGTTACTTCACTACTGCATTATATATTTTTTCCTTTTTCCATTCTATTGCTACTGTTTTTGTATTTTATTTTTTATTTGTTCTTCTTATTGTTTATACATTTAAAATTTGTTTCTATGTGAAATATATTATAACAAGTAAATACGTTTAATTCTGATAACTCAAGCTCTTTAAAACCAAATTTATTAATCAATTAGAAAGACGTACAGAAAAGTCAAATCCACGAAAAAATATTTCGCTGCTACCGGGATTCGAACCACGGATCTCCTCCTATCCGCGGCAGGCGCGTTTACCCATTACGCTATATCGGCTTCTTACATTTCCGTGAATATATCGACCTTATCTGTAAGTCTCATTTATTAATTGATTAACATTTATTATCAATTTTTAGAGCAATAAACTTTTTCTGGTACGGTAGACACAAATTACTTTGTGTAACTGCCGCTAGGGGATGCCAGACTTAACCGTTTTATTTCATTTTTTATTTTCTTGTGTCTGTTTTATTTCCGAATAAATAAATAAATTAACCTCTCATAACTGTAGCACTTGGAAACATTCCATTAAGCCCGCTAGAATACGGTATCGTTTGCGATTAAAGTAAAATGATTTCGGAGAATCAGTTGTATACAATTGGCGCAGTGGCAAGTAGTTGACTCATGATGTTGATTCCAATATTAAGGTCACAATTAGGTGCTCGCGTGAGAGTGACATCCGTGTAACAGGCTGATCACATTAAACAATCTCGCATACAGGCCAGGACTTACTGTAGGGCAAAAGGGACTATGATCAGGGTCCAAAATTCGAATAGGCCTCGAGACCAGCGAGAGGAAAAACTACAATTCAAAATGAAGACTAAAGCACACACACGTTCACCAGTTTGAAAGTGTAGATACACTACACAAATGTACTTTTTACTACAAATGTAGTGTACACTACATTTGTAGTAAAAAGTACACGAATTTAACTAATTGTAGTACTGAACTAATGAAGTGAAGTAATGAAGTTATTATAGAATTAATGAAGTGAAGTAATTGTAGTAATAATGAAGTGAACTATTGCAGTACTACAAAATTGTTGTACTACTAATGAAGTAATTGTAGTATTATAGTACAATATAAATATTTTGTTATTTTTACCCAAAATAAAAAGTTTGGTGACTAAAAAAGGTCGTCGGAAAAATATAAAAATGTACCGAAATTTTTCGGTAAAATAACATTTGGCGACCTAAAAAAGGTCAATGGGAAAAATATTTAAGACATATGCCGATATTAAATGAAAGGTCGCCAAAAAGATTTCTACATTCAGTCCCAAAATTTTTCAAACCATGGGGGGGGGGTTGTTTAAGTTTCCAAAAATTTTTCATATATCTACATCGACTTCCCAAAAATTTCACATAAAAAATATACTATTTGAAGTATGTACTCATACTTTCGATAACTTTGAAGTGTATGTAGTTTGTAGTGTGCCCTACACTTCAAAAAAATTACTTCAATGTAATGTAGTACTACATTGTAGTAGTTAGTACAGAGCGGACCCATTACTACCCGAGACTGAAATGTCAACAGAGTGTGAAATTTTAAATATTTTAATGATTGACTAAGGAATTACTAATACTAGCGGACCCGACAGACGTCATCCTGCCCGAAGGTTGGCTTTTCATTTGAGTGGCATAAATCCTAGAACGCGACTGCGGCGCCATCTACCGGGTCCAGTTGTGAATCTAAATCATCCAGGGACCCACTCGAACGCACACAGAAAATTTAATTAAATCGGCCCAGCCGTCTATGAGGAGTTCAGTGATGTACATACATACAGAAGAATTATATAAAAAAATCATTTTATTATTTATTTGTTTCTACTTATATCTATTAATTACACCTAAATGTTTCGGAAAACCTTTCCATCGTCAGATTGTTTTATATATGTAAAGATACATGTTTTTACTAAGTTTTTGGAAACTGCATTCAGAAACATGCGTTGCACATTATAAAATATTATGGTGCTAAGTTAATTTCCTTTTACGAGTGAAATGAGGTTTTCATGCAGATATGTAATAGTTAAGAAATCCTGCAATGTTGTCAAATAGATCAATTTTAGAATTTCACGAACAGGGGCGAATAGGGTAAAAACGTGCTAAGCCTAGTCACCAGAAAAGAATGGAATAAATCTAGTTATTTTGAATCCTTTGCTTTAACAATGAACGCGTTTTATTAATATTTCACAAGCTCTTTTTATAAGGCTTTTTGAAAATACATTAAACTTTTTACGTCTATCAATTTATAAAACAGGGATGCTATGTAATTAGACTTTTTGTGGGATTTCAATTAGGAGGTGCATGTATTTATGTTCTTATTTCTGAATACAGCCAAAAATATATTTTTTAAATGCATATTCAAACATGTAAGATTGATTTTAAATTACCAGATATCTCTAAGTCTAGATTTAATTTCTTGACAAAGGTCTGACCTTTCCTGGACCCTTCGTATGTAAGAAATATTGTGATATATGTATACAGAAATTTCATACATACATACGTAACAGGAAGTTCACTGTAGGTGGTGTAATGTAATGTATAAGCATGCTGTTACTGGTATTTAGTACCTGTGCAGAGAACGAGGAAGAAATACTTAGGAAAAAAATGTATGTATGAGAAAAAATGTATATGTTACACGTGTCTAAGATATGTAACGCGCTTATTTACTACATTTTAATACTAAAAAAAAATGGAGAATTCTATTAGTATTTACACGAGTTAATCCGGTTCTGCTCAGGTGCTCATACAGGGTGAAAAAGATTATTTTAAAATATTTTCTAAATTTATGAGTAAAAAAATCTGCCCAGTTTTAGACATTTTTATTTAACTCGAGAATGTTTACGTATTTTGATTTATTTAAAAAAATAACTGTCCTTAAAATATCTCATAGCTGGTAGTAAAAACTTCATGGCAGACAAGGGACATCAAATTTGCATTTTTTTTAATATTTCTGATTTATTCCCATTTAATATATTGGAGTATCACTACATTAACTTATATGGGATATTAAAAATTCATTCGCTTTAATACAAGTCAAATAAATTAACGAAAAACTCAAAAAATATATTTTTCAAATTTCTGCAAGGTTTTAATAATTTTATTTGACTTGTATCGTAGCGAATAAATTTTTTATATTCCTAAGTAACTGTAATGATAGTCCAACGTTTCACTGAAAATAAGCAAAAATATTTTAAAAATGCAAAGTTTGATGTCGCTTATCTCCGTAACTGTCGACATTTCACCAAAAGTGTAAAGAATATTTTATATTTAAAATTGTATGAAGAAGATTCCTCCGAAGTTTTTGTTACTAGCTGTGAGACAGTTGTATGGTGTAAAATTAATAAATACATTCCCATCGTAGGTAGGTACTCTACAAATAATAAAGTGAACATTGTACTTGACACTGAATTGACAGTGCTAAGTTTCAAGAAAAATGTCTTGTAATAGTTTTTTGAAGCTAATAACAATTTGAAGAATACTCGCAAGTCCAACACATTTAGGTACTTTTTTATTATACATCTATATGATATATCTATCTAAGCTTTGGTTATATGAGCCCATAATTTTGAAAGTGGTCTAAGTAAGAAATCGAAAAAATTGAGTTTATTAATAATTTCGTGTCACACTTGTTTTAAATTATTATAATATATTACAAAAATTAATATTGTGAAAAATATGAAGCATTATACGCAGTGTATTCCACTAATGTTTATTTTGATAGCGGACTAAGTCATTTTGCCGCGTGTCAGCTTTCGTGACGTAGTGTTTCGCTGTTTTTGCCTCTATTGTACTTGCAAACCTAACTTTGATTTTGCATTATGTCACTAGATAGTAACTCAGGTAATTAATATCAATATATCATGTTTTAATATTTATTTTTACTTCCTTTCTTTTAACTCGTGGCGTCTGCTTGCTTTTTTTCTTGACGAAAAAACTTTGGATCGATTTTTAACCCTTTTCCCGTGATCCAATCGAGCTGAAACTTTGCAAGCAGACTCGTGGCGACGATCAAGAAGATCTATCAAATTTTCGTTACAAAAAAAAATTCGATTTTTCAAATTTTTAATGGTTATTTCATACAACTTACTAAGCAGTATGAAAATATTTCAACGCGTCTGGTAGACACTAAATCTGATTATAGTATAATTTTGGATTTTTGGAAATTTTTTATTACTCCCTTTCATAGCGTCGCCCGACCGAAACCCAACGCGTAGGTTTAAGCCAAACCAGTTTCCACTAGTAAATGAGAAAGGGAGTATAATAAAAACTTGGTTTTTATGGGTTACTTTTTTATATGATTAATTGTCGTACAACCATTAAATTAAAATACGAGTAACATTAAACTTATTTTTATGTGATTTATAGTTATACAACCGTCAAATTTAAATGAAACTTTAAAAAATTGAAACAAATAAGAGTTATTGTCTTCTGATGAATCTCACCAAGATTTCTTTTCAATCATTTTTTATGAAAAGCTGTTCTAGGTATCTGTCTCTTCGCTAAAAATATAATGAATGCGTTTTTGAAAAAATGCCCCATCTAATATGTTTTATAAAACTTCTTTGGATGATGAAGCCGACTTCCATATTAGCCTTTCACCCAAAATATGAAGACCAAAAATAAACGAAAGTATTTCTTTACTTCCATTACACTCCACCAGCAGATCAATAACTAGAGAAAAATTTTAAGATATGACAGATTTTCCACATTAGGTTTTATTGCACCATGAATATTTAAAAAATCTTAAAATCTAAAATCGTACTTCTAGAGAATAAATAAAAAATAACCATAAAAACCAAGTTTTTATTATACTCCCTTTCTTTGTAAAATATAACAACAATTAAAGACGAATTAAAACATATAACATAACACTAAACTTACAGTAATTTAATATATTTCTAAAATGTCAGATGTTTTGAGCTTTGATAAGACACTTCATGCTTTGAAAATTAAATTCTAAAAACATTTGTCAGTCAATTTAGATTTTCGACATTCGTAGTGAAGTACCTATTATTCATACCGACTCAGTAATTCAAATTTAGAAAATATTCCGTGACGTTATCGGGCCGCCGTTGCTAATAATCAAACTTTTCTAATGATTCCAATTTGAAAAAAAAACAATAAAATTTCTAACAATCCGAAATTATATTATAATTATTAAATTTTTTTAACGAAAATTTGATAGAACTTCTTGATCGTCGCCACGAGTCTACTTGCCAAGTTTCAGCTCGATTGGATCACGGGAAAAGGGTTAAAAATCGATCCAAAGTTTTTTCGACGGCAAACCGGCAAGCAAGCAAGCAGACGCTACGAGTTAATATAAAGGGAGTAAGAACATACATGATAATCAAATACTTATCAAAAGTAAGCATTTCTAAGTAAAGCATTGCTAAAAATGTTTCTTAGCATGGCTTAATAAGAAATTATTTTAGATGAAAAATGAAATTTTTTATTGTGTCGAGTCAATTGAAATTCGTTTCGTTATTTAAGTCATTTCGATCTTAAATTATCACTTTTCCTTATAAGCTACTTGCAAAATTTATATGTAAAAATAAATTATAAATCTAATACATTATATAAATTTGAAAACATTGAGTTGCGTAATATAAAAATATTTTTTAATTAATTCAAACGCAAACCTTTAATTATCTCCAAAGGAAAGAAACATGACGTAGTCCACTTTCATAATTATGGACTCATATATTACTTTCTTATTTATGTCCAAAATCATCCAAAATATTATTAAATCACAAAAGCAAATTGTGATAAATTCTTATAAAACATTATCACCTGTTTATAAGCGATATTTATAATTCACGCCAATATTTTCAGTGACATAATTTCTTTGTTCGCTATCATCGATGACAGCTGCGCTCGAGGCGTGATACGGCCGTGACGTCAGATGTATCGCGCCGATGTTGTCGCTAGATGTCGCTAGTTGTCAGTCTGTCAAACATAGAGCCGGATTATAAAACGACTCCCGCCAACCCGACGCATCGTTGAGTGCAAAATAATGCTCCGGTTATTGGGAACGCTCGAACCGGGTCGAGAGTGGTTCTGTAATCACGCCCCCTCTGTTGATAACGGAATTTCTTCCGTTGGGACGTCTATTTTTAATTTGATAACGGTTTTGCGGTTCGCACACTTCGCGCGAAGTTATTACTGCAGTCTTGAGAATATTTTGTAATTTTCCCCGCGATTATCTGTGCTCCTGGGCGATATAAATAAATATTGCATACATTGTATGTTCATACATGTTTATGAAATCAGAATGTTCGTTTTATGATACATACAGATGCCGGCAAACATGTTGAACATTTTTCGGCGAAGTGGGGGAGAGTTTGCGCATGTACCATTCCACCAACGAGACCCAAAATTTGTCTTCTGCGCATACCCCCACCACGCCGAAAAATGTCCAAGAAGTTTGCCGGCAACTGTACCGAAGTATTTAATAATTCCTGGGAATTTTGACTCTTATAAAGTTAAATTGTATTTTGTATTTATAGACCTAATGACATTAGGTATATTAATTTTTGATTTTAATTAAAATAATACAACTAGGAATATTTAAACAATAGGGCGAAATATGGATACATAATGAGCTCAGGTTGAACAGCATTTGTGGGCGAGACATTGGCTTCTCACTTCGAGTGTTGCGGGTTCGATTCCCGATGAGGTCACAATAAATCTATGTGATTTACTCAAGCCAGGCTGTTTTTGTAATGCATTTCGCTTCAGTAATTGGACCCAATTGCTTTTCGAAGCCCTAAAAAAATTAATTAATATATGTATGTATAAAATACATAACGTCATTAAATCTACCAGATGGAGCAAAAAGTAATGAAGTATAAAAAGCAAAACAACATTCATTCGCTCTATAACAAATCAAGTAATATTTATTAAACATTATAAATTATTTGTGTTTTACATATATAAATAATAAAATTCAGCCGTATTCGTTCTTCTGTCTGCCTGTCGGTAACTTCGTGTAACGTCTGAAATTTCATTAAAATTTACGGCTAAAAAACAAAATTAAGCGGCCGGAGATGAGGCTTGAACCCCGCCCTGGCCAGCGAACCCGAACCGGCTGCAATAGTGCGATGCTGCTACCGCCGAGCATGCGTGATCGGTCAAAAATACAGTACATACAGGACTTATCAAAGACGCAAGCCTTTTCATGTTCCGCCCAGCACAATCGCCAGGGTTTAAAATAATAACATTAACTGCCGGCAGGGGAAATATAAAAAAAATGTTCTAATATATTGATATAAGTCGTTATTAGAATTTCACGAGTTTCGGCTATAAATAAGTAAATACTTATTTTTCAGGAACTGGCATGTAAAATTACCGTCATTTTTGACCGGTTAGCTTGTTCCTACGTATAATTCGAAAGAATACCATATTTTCATTAAAGAGAATAGGTATTGCTTAATATTCCAATATAAAAATATACAGGTATCATTACCAGCTACAAAATCTATATATACTATTTCATGGGAAGGACCATAGATGTCTTATATACAACATATAGGTATAACTAGAAAAAAAAAACAAAAATAAATAGGATGGTATTAAGCTTTATTGGAAAGATAATTTTATACCGTTAGTGTTAAAGTAAATGGAGTTTTTTAATATGTTTATTTTTCGAATTGGCAACACTTTTTTTCCATTTTCAGCGGACTTGACAGCTGACAGCTGATTTATTCTGAGTTTGGTTAGCCATTTCACCATGAATGGACTTACGCCAGTATAACTCTTGCAAATTGTGCAAAGTTATTTCGAAAATTCATGGTATCATATTTAAACACTAATGGAATACAATTACCTTTCCAATAAAGGCAATACCATGGCCATTACCACGATTTTCTTGTGTTTTATTTCATTTTTAAGTTCTATAATTCTGAAAAAAATATATTATTTTATACAGATCAATTAATGTAAAAAAACGTTAATGAATAATAATGAATCTACCCTGACAAAATTTTTGTTTATTTTGTAATTGATTTCCTTAGGAGTACCTACACATACATAGTAAAAATACGTAGACCTTTACGTCTGTGCAATGTTTACAATTGCAAATTTGCAATAAACCATTTGTCAAATGTCAATACGTCAACCTTTATGACCGCAAGATGGGTTCCTTACTCTTAATCCTGGGTACGTCATAATTGACGAAGTGTTCGATGTTACGTTAAAGCTATCAAATCATACTTGTTGTAATACCGCACACGGAAAGTTGTATTTTCTTATTTTATTTCCTTACGCTGATTTTTTTCAAATACACTTTAAGGTCTTAAAAAAGAAGTGTTACAATGTAAAAGAGAACTTGAAGATTTTTCTCCAGTGGGTTAATAAGGATATACCTATCATTTAAAATTATTTATGTAGTTTTATTTTTAAATACGATTTACAAGATTTTTGAAACAATAGTTACAAAATTAGAATATTCAAGACAATTTCTATGTAGGTAGGTTTCGCATAAAATTAAATATTATGTAATCCACTAGAAAAAATTTTCATATAATTTTTTTTTTTAATTTAAATTGAATATTTGGATTGTTTTTACAATTGAGGAACTTAGATGTTTTCGTATGCGGATCGTAATTTTTTTTTTTTCTGGAAGTTGTAGATCAATCGGATTTCGGGCAGTTCGCATGTCGGGCAATCGAGCTAACATCTTTCCTCTCGCTTTCCTGCAATCTGTGGCAGTTATTTCGTGAAAAAAAATTCATTTAACCAATGAGCGCGCGCGAAGCACGCGCGATAGACAAAAAATCATCTTTTATAAACAAATCAATGTCCAGCAAGTGCCATCACAGCGAAGACGCACACTACCAGCCAATGCTTCTGATTTTGTAAATATGTTGCGAGACTGGTGTCAAGCGTGTGGATGTTGTAACGTTGATATATTTTGGCTTATATCTTTGAAACTATCCAATAAATACTTATTTTTTAACATTAATGTAATCAATAACTTTAACCCTTTAAGATTTACATTCTCAAATTTTATGTAATTTATGTGATTTTTTTAAAATATTTATTCAAAGTTTTCATACAATATGTTATGTGGCGCACTACCGCCATCTACGAAAATAAATAAAAATATATAATTGACCAAACACATTTCTAAACAAAATGCGTATATAGATATATACGGTACCTATCTAGTGCGGCAAAATTTAATAATAAATAAATGCACATACATTTACATTACTTGTGTTTACTAATTTATAAATATATAGGTATTATATTATTAAAATTTTGATGTAAATTTCTGTATGCTCAATTTTTAATTGTGAGATGTCAAATGTTACACATCATATGCGACTACTGTAAGACTCGCTCTTTTTTTTATGTTCATTCTGTTTTTTAAATTAATCATAACTATAACAATTTTGAATTTCCTGGCAAATGAAAACAATGGAAATTAATTAGTGATTTATTAATTATTTTAACAAATTCGCAATTCGGACACGAAATCAATTTAAACACAGTTCTTTAATCCACGCTATTTCGCAAGTAATCACTCGTCTGTGAAACACTTTATTATCGCTTACTAGAATATTCTGTTTAATTTTCCATTTCGCCCGATATCTGTCGCTTCGATTAATCTCCGCGCTGGTAACGCTGCGGTCGCGCGTCGGTTAAGCCTCAAAACAATCATGATCCGCCGTGGCACTGGTTCCGCCCTTTTATACGAAACACGTTAGTTTTTCGAACCTCCTTGATTATTCTATACATTTATAGTGATTGCGAGAATGTTCCCGTCGCTTCCAATCCGCCGCGTAGGGCGCTCCATAGTTTTATTGTCTTCGACATATTACTACTAGGGATTCTGACAATGCTCAATTCCTTCTGTTTATCATTTCTCGTCAAAATATAAATCCCTGTAAAATTTCCATCACCCAGGCATAGCGGTTTTTTTTGGTTTATTTATAATGGCTAAATGAAAATTACATTTTAAAAATAATAAAGTACAAATTTTATTTCTCTGCATACTTTATTTAAAAATGTTTTGCAATTATTTCTACGGTCCTCAAAATCAATATTTTACTAGAACTTATCAAAATTTACATTTTAAAAATAGTATAAAATATACAGCTAATCTAGCGACTCAAATTATCAAGTATAAGAGTAATACAAAGCGGGCAATATGGATGTGGTCAGATTATTATATCGCTTTATCAATCAAATGGTAGTATTACAATTTTTAATTGTATTGAGTCTAATGATTTAGTTAAATGACTAAGCGAATGTATTTAATCGGCTTTGTACAGGTTACCAGAAATGCATCTGAAAAGAGCATTCACTAAATTAAAAAAAAATGTTTAAACAAGTAAGTAAACACATACTTAATTATTTTTTACTCCCTTTATATTAACTAGTGGCGTATGCTTGCTTGCCGGGTGAAAAAACTTTGGATCGATTTTTACCCCATTTTCTGTGATCCAATCGAGCTGAAACTTGGCAAGTAGACTCGTGGCGACGACCAAGAATATCTATAAAATTTTCGTTTAAAAAAAATTAATAATTATAGTATAATTTCGGATTTTTAGAAATTTTATTGTTTTTTTTCAAATTGGAATCATTAGAAAAGTTTGATTACTAGCATAGCGGCCCGATAACGTCGCGGAATATTTTCTAAATTTGAATTACTTTGTCGGCATACATAATAGGTACTTCACTACGAATGTCGAAAATCTAAATTGACTGACAAATGTTTTTAGAATTTAATCTTCAAAGTATGAAGTGTCTTATCAAAGCTCAAAACATCTGACATTTTAGAAATATATTAAATTACTGTAAGTTTAGTGTTATGTTATATGTTTTAATTCGTTTTTAATTGTTGTTATATTTTACAAAGAAAGGGGGTATAATAAAAACTTGGTTTTTATGGGTTACTTTTTTTACTATTTAACTTCAACAATTCCCGGTCATATTGATAACTTATTTAGGAACCGAAAATATTTTCAGAGACAAAGTTCGTAGTAATCTGTTACGTCGAAGACTGCCGCGTGCCACCCATGCACTCTGTACTCGTGCGGTAATTTTGTCTTCTTCTTCCTTGCACCTCTCCTTGTCCCAACTCCATTACCTAAGTAGGCTGTTTGGGGTCGGCTCTTTTCGTTTTCAGGCTGTATGTTCTTCGGTTCTGGGTAATGGTTTCATCTAGGCCGTTTTTCTGAAGGATTATGGAGTTATTTGGTCTTTTTCTGGATGACTGGCAATGAAGCTTCATAGACTTGCCTGCTTTACCATGTATTCTGGTGTTCTCCGTCTTATGTACCCGTACCATCACAGCTGTCGTTCTTCCGTGCATTAATTTTATATCTCATATACATTGTTAATTTATATATACATATATATATATATATATATTATATCTCATAATTTATCGGGGTCATTTATGATGTATCGATGATCTGTATAAAAATATTAATGAAATTAAAATATTCTACAAAATTTCTGTAAAAAATGTTTGTTCAATATAATTTTTTTATTACATTATCACACTAAATTATTTCATGATTTCTGTTCATACTTTTTGAATTTTTAATCACATTTGACAATTGCTATTTTATTTTCAATCGCCATTTCACATTAAATATTTAATGAAACTTTAGAGTGCTTTATAAACTTTCGTTTCAGATGTTATACTATAATTTCAATAAACTATGTAAATAATATTCTGATGAGTATTGGAATTTCGCTCAAAAAAAGATTTTATCCAAATACTCTTGGAATGATAGAGATAGTCCTCGTTGAAAAAATTGATCTCATTATTTGACAGATCCACTCGACTAGAATATTTATTGTATTGTAAATGTAAATATGGACAAATAATACATTTGATATCTTACTTTTCATTTCTGTTTCCACGCGGGGGTAAGAAGAGAGAGATAGAGAAACGTTCTTTTAAAACGTATTCTTCTTAATATACTTTAACTCATATTATCATATATCATTTCATTCCTTATTTTTCAGCTACAGGCTTCAGTTTCAGACATTAATATTTTTACTATTGTGGTGGTCTAGAGCCGTCGCGGGCTTAGTCGTACGCATGAAGCCTTCATCCACCAATCAGGGCTCGATGCGGCTAACCAAGTCCTGGTTGTCACAGGTGCCATGTGGTTCGTGCTGCGTTAGCTACTTTGTGTTTTCATTTGTTTGTTTTTTTCTCTTTTACCCTAAAGTAGTGCTGTTTTCATAATTTCTCTATCTCCACGGTGCAAACAATAATAATATTGTCACGTGTCGTGAGTGCGGGAGAAATGATTAAAAACGATGGAATTTAATAACGGATTTATTAACTACTGATTAATTAATTAATCGAACGTACAAAGTCACTTAACACTATTTAACTTAACGCTGTTATCGAAATTAACTATTTCGTAAATGTATCTCTCGTAAATAGACACTTTATAATCGCTTTAACACTTAATTCACTATTAACTAGAACATTCCGTCCAATTTCCGCACGTATTATTCGCTCGGTTTATTTCGCTACGTACGAACATTCCAGATTATTCGCTGTCGAATTATCTATCGCTCGGCTGGCCACGCTGGCCCGCAGCTCGCGGCTGCCTTCACTTCTGTCATAGCTGTCAAGCGTGCTAAAAACAACAACTCCTCTCATCCCGGGCGCGTCTTATATATATCTGTCTAATGCTGATATCGAGCCTTCTAGGCGTCCCTAGTATTTAAATGAGCTTTATTGTGGCTTACAGGCTTTTATAGATGTTTCTCGATGCTTCCCGAAAGCCGTAGATTACGCTAGGCCGTTCTGGAATCTTTCATAGTCTTGTGACCATTTCAAACAACTGTCACTTGTTGAAGTGCGTGAGTCTTTTTTAGCCTCGTTACAATATACATAGGTACGGCTAGACCGCATTCAAAAGAATGTACGCAAAAAATATGTGTGTTGTTACGATGCAAAAAATTAACAAAAAATATTTTTTTCTAGTAGGTAAGTAACATTTTTTAAACTAAAAAATATATATTTATTTGTTATATTATACTGAGGCTTGTAATACGGGCTTGCCAGGCATCTTTCCCCGCTTTCTTCTTACCGGACAACGCTAAAGAATGGTCTTTTAATCGAGGTCGACCTACAGTACTGAATTTAAATATTTTTTTGGAGATTCGATTCCTAGACCTTAATTTAATGTACAATATTGAAAATTAATATTTTCAATATAAAAAATATTGCACCGAAAAATTGGATCTAATTGGGACGTAAACATCGCATCTCTGCAGTGAGCTTGATAATTTGGCAAAGTAGATTATCCAATTTTACAAATTGGATAGATTCCTTCCAGAGTCTACACTCCAGACTCCAGACCCAGACTATCCCATAATTCAAAATAGCCCATTTAGCAGAAGTAAAAGCTTTATTGGTTCCCGCTCAAATTGTGTATTCTATGAAAAATGTGATGTAGCCTCCGCAACACATTCTCCTTATCAATCCATTGCGATGTTAACTCTTGTGTGTCGGTGGTTTAAGTAGACCTACATGTCATAGAAAATATGAAATATCTACCTTATTTACCAAAACTAAAAAGTGACATTTTTTGTAAACATCAAATAGACATTTTCACACCAAAATAACTAAATTAAACTGTTACGAATGTACGGATTTTTTAATTAAAAAATATTTATTCATTACTCTTGTATTTTCAGCCAGTGTGTAAAAGAGAGCAGAATATTGCACGTCGCAGTTAAATCGAGCAAGAAAGAGCACGACAATACCACACATTTCACGTAGGACAGAAATGGCGGTTACTTGGGTTTCGGTGAAAGAGAAAACAATATCGAAAGGGCGCGGTAGTCGCCGCGTCGTTGAGTTTAGTTGGTAATGATACGACGGCGTGAGCGCACGCAAATTCGTTATGCCATGATCTTATGATAATTTACTAAGATAATGCAAATATGTATGTTAACTTTACGCAAAAAGTCTTATCTGTATTGAAAATATATTTTTTTTTACCACATATTAAAAACTATGTCGATTTTTAATCATGTAACACTGTGTTACACCACCGTTCCCAAAGGTATTTTTTAGCACAGTCTTTTAAGAGTTAATGCAAATCATATGTATGATTAAATATTTTTTAATTATAATAATATTTCCACTAATAACAAAGGCATAATTAACGCTATTCTTAAAATATTGTCACGGAATGGCAAGCAAAGGAATTGCGCACTGTCCGAATTCCATGTAATACGTCACAACACTATGAAAGGATCGAGAACTGCCTATAGAAATCTAGGGTGATCTATAACTTACGGGAAACATTTACAAAAGTCTAGAAGCAAAGAGAACCTTCTCGTAAACACTAGAATAATCTTGAAAGTATGAAAAATTTCGGTTATAAATACGGACCTAGGCCGTGGCACGAGGGTGTCGTGTTTGACTGTTCGATTCAGTGTAAAGTACGCGCGATCCTCGAGACGACGCCCAGGGTGGCCAGTCGTGAATGAAGAAAGTATCTAACTGACGTTGAAAATAAGCGATAAATATAGTAAATACATGATACCCAGTGAAAATAAAGTGTTCATATTCAAGGGATATATTACGAAATAGTGTAGATTTAAGAATATTGTTAAGTTTTATTCGTGTTGAGTGACATTGTAGATTTAATAATTTATTAATCATTAATTAATAAATCGGTAATTAATTTCCAGTATTTTCATTCCTCCCGCAGCCACGACACGTGACAGCATTATATGGTCACGTGTTCATTATAGTGAGATCCGAATGAAAGACTTATTAGTAAACATGTTCACTGGACACGAACTTTACCTGGATCACTATTCTGTAACTCGCACTAATTAAGAGTTCGCCAGAAAATTTCACTCGTCTCTGGTAAAGCTTTGCACGCCGTTTTCTATTGCACGGATTCGCAGTTCGCAATGTTTTCACCCATTTCTAAGACTTTTTCTGACGACAAAATACGACTCCTTCAAGTGCGATGCCGTCGCGACTTGTACAGGGAACGTTTTTTTCTCAAATCTTCTCTAGTACTCTACCGGCTGCCAAACTATTTCAAAACTTCTCGATTCTAGTATCTCTCGCTTTGAACGTTTGAGGGTGTATTTACATTTTTTAAATTCTTTTATCGTTCTTCTTCTTCTTCATTCCTCTTTCATTTCATTGTATATGTGACCCATTTGGAGCAACAAGTTTTCATTTGAAATTTAATTAAAATATTGAACGTCAATATAAACCTACATATTCATTTTTCGATTCCTATTCCTTCCTTCATTTAAATTAAAATAATAATATAAACCAATTTCTGTTTTTGGACATGAAATATTTAATAACTCATGTATTTGTTTCTCAATTTCTTTTGGTTTATTGATAGTTTTTCTGTCATAATAATGTGATATTCGGGAGGGTTTTGATTTAAAAGCTGTCTTTCATACATTGTTTTTCACTTTTTTGTTTTATTGCTTAATAATGTTGATATTTATTATTATGTAATTATTGCTTTCATACTTTGTTTCTCACTTTTTTGGTTTATTGCTCCATTTTCTGTCATACTGTTGGTTAGATTAGCGTTTGAGATTTGAAATCATATTAGTATATGAATCGTTCTTAATTGAGTTCAAGTTGAATATTTCAAGATTACGTTGTTTTGTTGATTTATTGTAATTGAGAACTTGTGACTACTCTGTATAAATAAATATATAAAATAAATATTTTATTTGTTTTCATAACATATTTGTTAATCTAAAAATATCATAAATGCCTCTTGAATATACATATTGTTATCTCTTGTTATCTCGAAACTACTACGAATTTCGACATGATTAAAACACAGTTTTAAACAGAAAAATATTCTGAGAGTTTTGATTGAGAAATGTCAATTTATGCCCAAAATTCTTACTTACTTCCAATGTCAATAATTGTCACGAGATGGTAGAAGCAGAAAGAATTGCACATAATCCAGGATTTTACAACACATTACATTTTTTAGAGTAAATTGGAAATCACTACAAAGGTCTGGGAAAATCTAATAGATTCTGGAAATATCACGAAACGACATTGAATATATAAGAGACTGTCAGGCCCGCTGCGCTAAGGTTTTGCCGTGTAGTGGAAGTTTATTATACACAACGTTATCTAAAAGAAATACTTTACTTAGGCTACTTTATTTTTTAATTATCGTTTTATCGACCTACATATTTAATATATAATTAATATCCAATAAACTCGATTTTTTTTATTAAGAAACAAGACTAGTAATTCGTTATCACTAATAATTTGGTATCAGAAATTTCTCGAAATTCCAGATAACGAATTAATAATAACAATAATAATTGGATAATTTGTATAGCGCCGTTTTCGCGAAATACTCACCCAAGGGCGCTTTACACAGAAAAATTATTATCTTACAAGACAACTTACTGCTAGAAAAGAAAAAACTTATTTACTATTACTTATTCACTAGGTGGCATACAAGAAGTGGAATTAAAATTGAGTACTATAATAGTTTGCGAGTCCCTGAAAGAATTATGTGTTTTCGCGGAGTGCACAATATGAGTGGAAAACATTAGCTAGCGTTGTTGTGGTCAGATTCTATAGGTTTTTATAGGATTGTCTAAATAAATGCGTCTTAAGTTGTTTTTTGAACAGTGGTAAGCTGTCAGTTTGTCTCAGT